>CABFWB010004411.1:0-46630 GCA_902151455.1 Timema bartmani
GTCAAGGGTGTCCTGGAATTTAGTGACAACTTTTTCTCTTTATTTAAAAAGTTTGTCACCAAATGCCGCTATGCTCATGACGGATATTCAAGAACTGTTGAGATTAGCATGTGCAGAAAACTAAACTCTATGTTTCTATAGAAGAAATATTTTTTTTATTTTGGCAAAAAGAATGTTATGCTATAAAAACTGCAAAATCAATACACTAAACTCGCGCTCACTAGCACCCCACCTTAAGGTTAAACGTCCATTAGTCCGTATCGGATGGACCACACTCATCGCGTGAATTGAATTTATTTAGTGTACTGCGTCCGCTACATTCGGGGCATTCGGATATCTGAAGGAGGCGGGTTTCAACATCTATCCTTCGGTTATGCCGTGTCGTTTTTTGTGTGTTCTAATAGCATCAGTGACGTCACTGGCACGGGTGGGCGTTAGGATGTAGACTAATAGAGACGAATATTCTAGCTACACCCAACAAAGCTATCATTAAGTTAACAGCTGTTGTAACTAATCTAATTCTAATTTGTTTCTAATAATTTTCATGTTTATTTGGTAAGGAGTAATAATAATTGATAGTAAGGTTATATAAGGAGAATGGAATAAAAATAATAAACAATAAGATATAACCTTACTATCAATAATCTAATTTGACTTAGTATTATTTTTCATATTAAAAATATGTTGTTGTTTTTAATTTTATTTAAGCTTATCACAGTTCATTTGACAAAAATAACAAGTACTATATTTAATTCATGAGCACATTTAAATAAACTTTAAAAACATTCCCCGGATCTTAACTATGCAACTAGTGATGTGAGGGGGAAATAATAACTCATTCACACGCGGTAGTTCGCGAACTGGTGGAGGACTAAACTGAAAGATGTAGGTCCATCACGAACGACTGAACTACAGGCTGTATTTCTATCGGTCGTGAACGATTGAACTACAAGAAGTAGTTCGCGAACTATTGAGCTAGATAAATGAATTGCTCATTGTAATGAACTAAATCACTTTGAACTGTTCCCAACAGTGAACAAACAGTACATCCCATATTTAGACTAAATAGAAGAAAGCTAGGAATTCCGAATACGAATGGTGCGAACGGTGGGGAGTGGGTTTATTACTCATAAATAGAGATTACGTCATCCCCACGCCCACCACGGATCGGATATTAATCTTCCTCCCGGAGTTCTTATCAACATTACCGATGTCTGATGCGTACGATGCGAATAAGTGAACGCAGTTTCGTGTAAAATAATGTACAAAATTCCAAACTCCATTCGATGAGGGCTAGTGGACGCCTAACTTCAGTACACCCAACCGGTACTGGAACCCCGATATCCCTTTCATTAGCAGGCCAGTATATTGCGAGAGTGACTCTTCAGGCCATATGACCATTGAAATGGATGCTATTACTTTTATCACTAGTAAAATCCTCTTCATATTTTATGTGCTCGTACCCTCCATTGTTAATATTGGCTCTAATCCAAACAAGCTAGTTAACCTGTAATCCAATTTCCATTGGAGTGGCTTTATCTGACATCTACTTTCACGTGTTCATACATAAAGCAATGTTATATGCAGCTGTCGATAAATATGATCAATACATTAATCAATTCACCCCCGTACCGATTGATTTCGACACAGAGAACGCTCCTTTTGACCTAAAGTCACATTGCTACCCCCGTGGTCCTCAAGGAAGGGTCAACAAATCAGAGACCAGTCCGGGCACGATCTCTCCTCTAAAAAAGAATTTTGCCAAGGGCTATACTTTCAGTTAAAAAAAACTAGTGTAGCCCAGTGAGTGGGTTGAGTCTTTTTGAAGGTCATACATATTACAAAGATTTTTCTATGCCAGGGCAATAAACAACAAACAAACATTTTATTTTCTGTTGCTGTACCAGTAGAAAGTGAGAAAATAAAGGCCGAAATGTCTTACTTTGGGGGTGAGAGCTCTATGCATTTCGGAGGGATTATTAATATCTATATTACGGTACACCATTCGAGCTATCCGATTATTTACACCAATAAAGTACGAATGAGGAAGGTATTGTTTTAGAAGGAAATGTACCCACACGAGCGTGAAAGGAACGTGTGAAGCTATTAGAGAAAATAATAACCTGGAATACACGATCAAGATAGGAACCTTGACCTCCCTTAACAAGTTAACCTGACTAGACCAACGTATTCCCCGTTCCCACTGATGCAGGTTAGTTTAAGATTGTTCAAAATAGTTTTAAATTGTTTTTAATTTTTTTGTTAGATACCATTTACTCGTATATTATATTGATTACCAAACTTTTTTGTTCTAAGAATTGAACGTTATTTGGGATCTTCTTCAACATTTTCATTTTATAAAAACAATATTGACGTATTGAATGAAGTTTTTTTTAGATACTACTAATTTTTTTTACATCCATTACTATTTCCAACCTGTGGCCTGGGTCAGTTTTTTTATTCAAGACATATATTTTTCCACCACCGGCTTGCTAGGCCTGTCGTAGCTTCATATGCCTTATGATCTAACATAAAACTGGGTATAGCACAATATCCAGTCCCCGGCCGTTAATTTATCAATGTGAAAGGGTAAACCCACATTTCAACCATGATACATTTCTCAACCATCCTGGAAACGAACCCAGGACTCTTAGCTCAGTAGACAGACACGCTACCGACTGAGCTAACGTGCCGGATAGGTATTACAAATAAATAATACAAATTCAAAAAATATTGGTAGTATGTTTTATATGGTAGTAAACATAGAGAAGTTGCCTATTTTGATCAATCTAGTACAAAAAGTTTTCTGATTAAAACAAAATGTTAAAAATAACTTCAACTAAGCTTTAACCCCCTTTAATCACTTATAACTGCTACTTGGGCTAGAGCTGCCATCTTTATCGTACCAACAACCATGCAAACTGATTATCTAGATAAACTCACTCAAGATTAAGGTTGCAGGGGTTTGCCAGTCTTGATAACACAAGAAGCCTTAAAATGACCCGACCTCATTTTATATTTACTTTGAACGAGCAATCTGACCTATGGCATCTTGCGCCGAAACTTTGGATGAGGCAGGGTAGAAAGTGGCTAGTGGAAGAAGGGCACAGCTCACAGCAACCCTAGGGTTCATTTATTGGAGCACTGAAACGCGTTGCTTCTTTTTATCGCCGTGTCTTACTATCTGTTCAGGCTAAACGCATGTATGGTAACTACTCTAATGGGGTAAGGATGATTAAGGGAGCATTTTAGGGGTAATCTACCTGCTTTTGCGTGGAAGTAGAGTGGTAAACCATATAGAGCAAACCACCTTCAGTAAACTCTACTGGGATTCAAACCCTGATCTCCACGTCATCAGCAGGCCAGTCTAACACAAGAGTGACGTGGGTAATCTCTGTGTTAATAGCTTTTAAAACAATTGCTGAAAAAACACGTCGTGTGACCAGAGTTTACCTGCGTTTAAAAGGTGAGCGTTGATCCCACATTATAGTTGGGCCACGAGTTCCTTTACAATTGATTGACTGTAAGATACAACAAAATGATAAGCTAACCACACCTAACCTAAACAAGCCTAACCTTGTATAAGGCAAAAAAAATTGGTGAGCCCAAACTCATCTTTACTCGTAGATCTAAGCATAATCTAATAAAGTCAGTGAATGCAGCCCACCTAAGCTAAGATGATAATCCTTCTAGTCAGTGACCGTGGCCCAACTAAGCTATAAACTTTTGCGACAAGGAGCCCCGTATCTCAACTGTTAGGTGCCGTTAGGAATAGCCTCCGTGCAAGTGAAACTGGGACTGGCTTGCTCATACATGGCTCAAGATCGAATAGTTTATAAAAGTGGCTCAAGAACATATTTCTTAACGCACGGCATTATTTGAGCTTACAATCAGAATAGATATTACCACTGAGAGCTCTCTGACTTGTCTGTATTGAACTAATTGTGACAAATGCAGAGGTATTTCAAGGTTTAGGAGGGGCTCATTTGATCACATATACTCATTTGGAAACTAATTTGGTCTATGAGCAATTTATAACACACATGATTCCCTTCAAAGGATTACATTTCAAGTTTTACTGTTTTAAAAGAATTCATAAACGTTGAAACAAGCTCATTTTCACTAACCCTTTACATCAAATCTAGCTCATCTGAGATGGCAAGTGAAAATATACCCAGCCTTCCTCAAACAATTAAAAAGTTCTATTTACAATGTTAACAATATAGAAGACAAGATAATTGAACATAGTATTAGTGTTTTGAAACTTCAGAACCATTCCTAGAAATATTGGGGTTTGAGAATCTGTCCCTTCCAGAATGCGGTGCCATTTACAAGTGAAGCTTCCTCAAGAGACCGTTGGGCGCTAGTTAATATAAGCTTAGAGTGCTCAACAGCGAAGTGTATTTCCATATTTATGTTTCCTCTCAATTTCCCTGGGATATCAATTAGCCGAGATAATTGAAACTGGTACTATGATGGTTTAAAGATACATGGCAATCCGTAATGCATTTACAAGTTGTGGAACAATATCTCTGGCACGCAGAGAAATTAGCAATACAATTTGCAATCACAAAGCATTCCCATTTTCAAATCTTGAGGCCCACCTTTCCGGAACAGTGTCCAGGTCTGGTCATAAAAAGCGGAAGGTTCTTGGTCTTTTAAATTGGGCTGTTTACACGATTAGGGGTGCTTGATCATTTTAGACTGTGCTGTTTACACTGTTAGAGGCTCTCTCTTAGATTGTGCTGTTTACACGATTAGAGGCTATTGGTCTCTTAGATTGTGCTGTGTGCACTGTTAGAGGCTCTCTCTTAGATTGTGCTGTGTGCACTGTTAGAGGCTATTGGTCTCTTAGATTGTGCTGTTTACACGATTAGAGGCTATTGGTCTCTTATATTGTGCTGTTTACACGATTAGAGGCTATTGGTCTCTTAGATTGTGCTGTTTACACGATTAGAGGCTATTGGTCTCTTATATTGTGCTGTTTACACGATTAGAGGCTATTGGTCTCTTAGATTGTGCTGTGTGCACTGTTAGAGGCTATTGGTCTCTTAGATTGTGCTGTTTACACGATTAGAGGCTATTGGTCTTTTATATTGTGCTGTCTACACGATTAGGACTCTTGTTGTATTTTTATATTTAATTGTTTACATAATTAGGGCTCTTGTATTTTTAAATTTAACTGTTTACATAATTAGGGCTCTTGTTTTGTATATTGCAGGGTTAACACGATTAAAAAGGACTCTAATATTTCTAGATTGCACTGTTCAAACAATCAGTGGCTCTTGTATTTTGAAATTTAAACATTGGTGAGCACTTGTATTTTTTTTAGATTTCATTACTACACGATTAAGGACTTCTGTTAATCTTAGAACTCACTTCTTACACGCTTATAGGCCCATTATGCTTTAGGGCTTTGAGTTTAAATTTTACTATAGATACAAATGAAAGCGTCTGTGTAGATAGAAAACATATTGAAAAAATGTATGCAAACAACAGCGATAGAATAAGATACTTCACTTTTGTTTCATTTAGCACAGTATTACTAGTAGTTAAATTTCTGTAAATTGTTAAACGCTTTCAACTTTATTGAAACATATAATCATAATTATTATTAGCACCGCGTCTTAATACCCGTTCGGTTTATACGCACTTAAACTAATGTGTAATGGTAGGGTGATTGTAAGATGAGATGGAGGACTCACAGTTTAACGTGGAATCCGAACCACGGTGGAGGCCTGGCATTCCACACATTCACTAGCTGTGAATAATACACGTCTTGTCAGAGGTGAAGGAAGGGTTTGGCAATCAGATAAATCTGTGCCGGGACCGAGGATTGAACACCCGAAACCCCAGCACAGAATTCTGACACCTTACCCCTAGAACGCCAGGTCACCGAACATATAATCCATCTTCCATATTTGTAAGATAGAAATAAACATATCATTAATCACTTTTAATTGATGGTTGCGTTTTTAATATCCACTTGGCTATGTGGTCAGCTTGATCGGTCGGCAACATGCACTATACATCTCGTTAAAATCCGTATAGTGCTGAAAAATATATTTAATATTTGATAACGGGTCCTGGTACAATATTAAGTAATATACAGGGGCTAAGGTGGATTATGTAATATTATGAATTTAATTAAGATAGTTTGTAAGTCATATGCTTAGCTAAAAGTACGTGGTCCTCTCACAAATAGGGGTACTTCTTTTCTTGATAAAACTGTAATATGAACTTTATGAAATTTTAATTGAAAAAAAAAATAATTTTGTTCGCAGATTTTTCTCTCTCTTTAAATTGATAGCTATATTTTAATTTTCACTTGGTCCTTTTCAAAAGGCTTAGCGCTTGAACCAGTTTTACCAACGTATTCTTATGGTGGCAAATTTGTGACACTCTTCACTTATTATTATTATTATTATTATTATCATTATTATTATTACTGACGACACGGTCTAGTTATTACATACGAATATATAGACTCCAAGTGTCGCTATCAGATATATTTATCTAATGAGCTCATGAAGAAGAATGTTAGTCTATGAGCATCATTCTAACTTTTACTATTTAAAAAAATACTCTTAAAAGGTTAGTTCATTAGAAACTTCTGTAAACCCAAAAAATATACAAAAAAAAATGAAAAAAAAATCATAAACTTGCTCTAAAAAACTACTATAATTAGTACAATTTTTTTATCTATATTAAAATTGTTTTAAAAGGTATGCTTTAGTTTTGTTCTTTCAACCTAAAATATAAATATTCTTTTATTTCAAAATATACGCCAATATTAAATTACTAGTATCGATGATATGTTGTGAAGTTTTCTGTTTAATAAAATGTAAAATAAAGTTTATATTTTTCAGAAATGATTGTTAAGCATGCTAAACATTATACAATTTCCTGGAATTACCTTTATTATAGATTAGCTAATTTAAGTCATCAAACTATAGATAGTATAATTTAATTAATTATCTCTACATTCTTTCTTGAATCATTTTTATTATTTTAAAATGTGAGTACTTACTATCAACAAACCATAGTTTTTTAGTCGAAAAGCTAATTACTACACTTAAAAGTTTTAAAACGTATTAAACTTATCTAACAACAAGTAGAATCTTCCTCCCGCCGGGGTCAAAAGGAAACTCCCTTGCCACTTATACACTCCCCGCCAATGGATACAGTGTAATCTCTAGACTTTCATCTGCCGCTGCACTCAACATCATGTCTTTCTGCCGCGTGGAAGTAAAATAGCAATAAAATTATAGGATTTTTTAGTGTGCGTAATTTTTACACACCGCTCTTTGCTTTGAATGACTACAGGCTGTTTGCAAAATACAGACACTAGTATTTATGGTGGTAGTGTGGTTACAGTCAAATTTGGTTATAACGAGCACCAGGGGACCGACAAAATATCCTCGCTATATCCGTGATGGGTTTAACCTACGTATAAACTTTTTGATTTCTCAATAAGTTGTTTGAAAGATAGATTCAAAAAGAGAATAAATATTAGAGAGAGAAAAATAAAATAATATTGTAATTACATACCTTCATATTAAACACAATTTATTTGTCTGTAATTAAAAAACATATATTTAAAACTAAACACAATTTATTAATCCGTAATTTAAAACAAAACCAATTGATAATAAACATTATTTAATTAGTATTTTTATTTATTAAGTTTAAAAATGATGTTTCAAAGATCTAGCTTTAGTTTGTTTTGTTTTTTCAAATTTTCCATGTTTCTGACGGAAGGGATTGCTTATAAATGATTCTACAATTCCGGTGGTGGCAATAAAATATATATTACTAAATAAAGAAACTTTCAGCTTGATAATTTAAATTCGATGAGTATCCAACTCGGTATAAAGTCCCTTACAAAATGTGACCGCCTTCCTCCCATTCTTTGTAATCCTCCTGAAAGTCACGCAACCTTTGCAGTGCCCCTGTTGTGCGGGAGGTATGCCCTCCAGTGAAATGCGGTAACTCGACACATTTTATGACTAGGTACAGTAGCCCCATGGCTTCTTTGGTGCTGACTGACAGATCACAACTGACAGCTGACGGCTTTGAAAAGCTACCGGACCAAATTATGTATCCCTATGCCGAACCATATGATCTGCAAAAAACATGTGTTTAACAGTTTTTACTTCTGACAATCAAAATGTAGGTATATACCTAAATGTTAACTGTCAGAAGTCAGCTGTGACTGTCAGTCAGCACCAAAGAAGCCATGGGGCTACTGTACTTTCTTTACGAATGGATAATATGGCTGCGTTTATAAGTGTAGCGTTAATCCCACACTTCAGTTGAGCCACAAGCACCTCCTTGGGAATCTTATTATCTTTATTTATTTATATGAGGTACCTATTTAAAGTACACTTTCTGACCCGGTTGATTATATCAACAAACTACTTATAGCTAACTTAAATATAGAGCAGACACAACGCCCAGCCCCAGGCCGTCAATTTACCATTGTGAAAGGGGACACTGACATTTCACCAATGCTATAATTTTCGGCTATGCCAAGAATCGAACCCGGTATCCTTAACTTAGGAAGGTTGTAATTGTTCTCTCAATCTGAATGAAAAACAGCAAGTGATGGATTGTAAGACACAACCAAATTCCAAGCCACCCGCCTCGGTGGCGTAGCTAGCTAATGCGCTGGTTGTGTTGAGCTAGACTGCCGAGGACGGGGAGATCGAAGGTTCTAATCTCGGTCGAGTGAACTGGGGGTGGTTTTTCCTAGATGGCTTTCCCCTCTCTTTCCACGTAAATGCGGGTTCACTTAATCTAAATTCAACCTTCACAATTCCTAATCCATTAGCGTAATTAGTACTTAAGGATATAACCCGAACGGGTAGTAAGACTTGGTGCTAAATAATAACAGTACAAATTCCAAACTATCCCAACTTAACTAGCCTAACCTAACCTACCATAAAATAATCTAACATAACCCAACCTATGGCACAACACGAGCATAACCTAGCTTAACCTAATATAATACAAAAAGGATCGGTGTAGGCAAATTCGTATTCACCCGCAGGTATATTATATTTTATAATCCTCCTGGCCAATGAACATGGCCCAACAAAGCTCTGACGCTTTGGGACAAGAGTTCCGTGGCCCAACTATATATATATAATACGCTGTGTGCAGCTTAGTAGCTGTGTTTTACTAGTTTCCTTAATTTGTGTAGCACTTACCTGTATCACAATCAACAACTTATCTTTTCCAGTTATATCACGCACCTGTATCACAATCAACAACTTATCTTTTCCAGTTGTATCATACATTCTCCATCATCATTAATAATAGTATAACTTATATTCTGAATATAATATAACGTATTTTTTCTAGTACATTCTATTTCATTTTCATTAATATTTACTGAATTTGATGAAACTTTTTTCATTTTATCAAACTAATTTAAAACTTTTGTCTTGTACTCACTTATTATTTGCATGATTTTGTTATTATTCTTTGTGAAGCGTTCCATTGAGATAAAATATAACTATATTCATAGAAATCACCTTTTAGCGCAAAATAAAATAAATTATGAGAAACCAAAATTAACAGAGATCAATATATTAGTCATATAACTATACAAATTGAAACCATTGGTCAAAAGTGATGAATACGCATATCTTGGCTTATGACTACATGAAAGTAGTTTTAGTGACATAGTGATATATCTAAGTTGATCCTACTATAAGAGTAATGATTTTGATAATCCACGCTACGTATCACCCCGCGTTTGAACTAACTATTTATTTTCGTTAGTGGTGTAGGGATAACTAAAGTAAAATTAAGGGGAAATGGAGAAAAAACTTCAGAAAAAAATTATCCTCAATACATCTGACTTTGATTCAAGCCCCAATCTCCTCATCACCGGTACTCTAGTCTAAAGCATTAGACCATTTGACCACCGATGCTAATAGGAGTAATGCTGGTAATATAGTATTGTATCTCTTAAAATGTTACAGGCCTATATATTACTAGGCGCGTATTTAGCTGGTTTTTTAGCACCGCATATTACTACCCATCCGATGTATACGCATATGTACTAATTGCACTAATGGTTGAAAGATTATGAAGGGTTAGCTGAGTGGAAGTGCACTCGAATTTGCGTGGAAGGAGAGGAAGACAGTTTAGCGAAAACCACCCTCATTGCGCCCGACTGGGATCGAACCCCGATCTCCCTGTCTACAGCAGTCTAGTCTAACACGAGAGTAGAGTGTTAGAACACGCAGCCACCGAAGCGGTTTTATATTTAGTTAAAAAGAAGAAATTAATTCTTGGTTATAAAATTTATAAAAGTCCTAATGGCGAGTTAAAACGGCTAGGAAATGGATCTCCTTTTGAAAATAAAACTCCATTTGAAAACCAGTGTGTGTGCAATGCTTTGACCTACGAGTAATTACTATTTCAAATGTTTAAATAAAGAGTTTTATTTGAAAAGGGGGCCGCTGTCACAAATGGCAGGTATTCAAAGAACTTTCGTTTAGAACTCAGTAATTTTTAAGTTTTGTTTGAATAGTATTTGAGGGCTCTACAAAATAGCAAGATAATTAAATATATTTTAATATGATCAAACCCACGCGGGTGATCATAAAGATAAGGGAATCAGTCTCGTATAATCTACTTTGTTCATAATGAGAATGTCAAGGTTTTCATCTCTTGCAGGTTTAATTATTGTAATTTCCTACATGGTTTCTCCACTTGCCTCAAAGCAAATGTGGGTACAGTTCCTTTTAAATTTTATGGTTACTGTCCCTACCTTATTGGTATAAAGATAACCGCATAGGCTAGCGTATCGCACCCAGCTCGGAAAATATTCCCTACTTTAGTTTATTTTCCATTTTAATACAAAATAGTGTAGAAATGACCTAATTTAAGATATTAAATTATCCTTATTTTATTAATTGAAACCAAAAATCAGCGATATATCATTGTTAATTATAATATTTAATAAATAATTCTAACTAAGGAAGATTGATTTTTTTCTATTTTAGCTGATAACTATTTATTTTAATAGCTAAAATCTTAAACTTAAATATCTTATTCTTAAAAACTTAAATATTTTCACTATGAAAATAAAACTAATGTTTTTGTAAGTATATTTAAAGAAGATTTGACTCGACAAAAGCAAGTGAATGCCAGCCCAAGAAATACAGATAACCCGGCTGGTTAGTAGGAAGTGTAATAACCACAAAATTGGTCAATATTAAACAAGTTTGAGATAAAAACAATGTTTATTTAATCATCACCAACTTATTTTGAATTCGGACTGGTAGCCAACTACTAGACAAGAGTTTAATTATTTAAAACTAGCTTCGTTAGGTGTGCGCTGGCGCTACCACGACAGACCGGGTTTCTACCTAGATAGTGATGACTCGCTTTGCTCTTTAGGGGCTGCGCCCCAAACCCCCGGTGAGTTTTCTTTGCTAGTGGATGTAAACTATTGTAATTCCAACGTTGTTTTGAAATTAAAAAATGTGTGTAGAATGTGCAAAATTTACCTAAAATCAAAAAATCTAGTTCTTTCTAAGGTATAACCGATGGAGATACGGCAAAAAGTAATAGGACCAAACTTGTGGATCTCGCCAAATGCTGGTGCAATCCGTTTTTTGATAGGTCTTACCGTTTAGCCACAAGAGACCTCCAAAGAAAGGCCCACACTGACTTTAAAGTTGCTCTGCTATTTTGAAATTTTTTCGGG
The DNA here is from genome assembly GCA_902151455.1 of Timema bartmani. Taxonomy (NCBI): domain Eukaryota; kingdom Metazoa; phylum Arthropoda; class Insecta; order Phasmatodea; family Timematidae; genus Timema; species Timema bartmani. The sequence goes on from CABFWB010004411.1 coordinate 11,729, forward strand.
GGTTTAAAATTATTTTTTTTAAACTTTTTGGAATTTTCCTGTCGGTTATAGGCTAGAAGCTATAAGTTCGCCAAATTTCAAGTTTCTAGCTCATCTGGAAGTGGGTGAACATTAATGTCAGTGAGTGAGTGAGTCAGCCATGTGGCTTTATAGTGGTATAATACCACAGTTTGCTTTACCATCTACCCTCCAGGAAAGTGCTGGTGAAAATTGTTATATCACCTCTTCGTCCTATTTTCTTAGATAAAATGGATTACTGGCTTACAGTTCGTGCCAGACTGGTTGCATTGAGAGTTTCTTATCCCACAATACTACCTTATTTACCATTCTTTCAGGTAGGTACGTTTCCTTAAAATTCACCCTCCTTGCACTTTTCCACTAAATTAATTAAATTATTACCTGTTTCAGTGGTCGAATGGTCCAAGTCAGTGTTTCACAAACTTTTCTTTATCGCGACCCTAAATATAATATTTTCACGGCCCGGTGACCCTAAGTGACCTCAGGTACAATCGTGTAGTTTCAATTGCTTATTATTTTCATATTAGTTAGTATTAATTAAATTAATTTAAAAACGAAAACATGATTAATTTCAATAACATTTTAACTGAACAAAATCTAATGCACAGTTTTTTGATGAAAATGTGACTGTTACAATGTTCGGTATGTGACCAAAAAAAAATTCAGGGGCTACTGTAATACTGTTTCACTCTTGGAGAGTATATATAAATTTTATCATGATGGATTAAATAGCCAAGCTTTTATATATTTGGCTTGGTAAGCCAAAGGTCTTAGGTTCGATTCCTATATCTAGGTGTCGTTTTTCAATTTAAAGAATAAAAAATCCTATAAGCTAAATTGAATCAATTTCAGTGATTTTTTAATCTTACAAATAGAAAACTACATAATATTTTAGCGTGAAAATGTGACTTCATTGTAAGATTGGTAGGTTACAAGAACAGTTTTTCAGTGACAACCTTAATGTTGCTCCATTTTAAGGGTGTCCAGCGACCTGGAAAGCAGTGAAAAGTCAGGGAATTTGTTTAGTCAGGGAAAAGTAATGGAAAAGTCAGGGAATTTGATCAAATTTATGAAATTTTCCCATGTCCACTAAAATAATACGAAACTTTCATTTACAATAGTCAAAATATTATTTTTAATCCAGTTAATACACATCAGTCAAATCTCTCTTAGCACAGTTGTACTAGTTGAGCTAAAAAATAATGTCCTGCATTTATTTTAAACTGTACTGGTGTAAGGAGATCTTTTAAATGCTCAATATGATATCACTGAAGTCTAACTTAGATATTACTACCCAATAGCTCATTGCTTTCGATTGAAATACTTTTACCCCTTCATAAGAGTGACAACTTTAGAACGTGTGTGTCTAAAATTTTATTGTATTAAATTGTATGTTAATAAAATGTAATGATACTTTTTTTGGACTCTTCTCATATATTCTAAAAGTCATGGATGAAGTGTATTTTTCTTTAAAGATTTTTATGTAAAGTTTCTTTTTAATACTTCATCCATGGCGAATCACGCGTTTTCGGAAGTAATTTTAATATATTACGTTTTAAAACTTTCTTTCTTAAAAAACCTCCGTTATACTTGAAAATCAGGTGATGGATGAGTTGGTTACCTTTACCCAATACGAAGCTAGCCTTCATAACATCAGGTTGCCAGGAGTTCTCCCATTAGTTGGTTTTAACACTGGTAACAAGGGGTCCAAAAGAAGCAAGGGGTAAGTCATATATAAGCAGCTTGTGCATATAGATCCAGACAGAAACCTAGTTATATCACACATAATATAGTAATTTAACAGAAAAATATAGTAATCTCCACAGAACATTGTAATATCAGAGATAAAATCTCAGTCTGTAACAGCACTAGCTCAGGCTCTCCGCGTCAGTTCGTAAATGAACAAAAACTGTATCATATAATAGTGAAAATGAAATTAATAAAATAAATCGTGTACAGTATTAAATCTCTACTAATTTCGACAATTAACCAATCAGTAATCCTACAGTGAGAAACACGTAGCATCAGATCGTCATAGCCGTGTGATAACAAGTGCTTAGTAAGGCAAGCACGCGTCATCATAAGCCCCGGTATCGTTATAATTACTGCTCAACCGTAAGACATACACGGGTCCACATCCGTACTATCCGCATCATATACAAACCGGAATCACTATAAAAAATAATGTTTGTAATATAATATAGAGTTTGGAAAAGTTGGAAATCGGCTCTGGAAAACCTGAAGAGTCAAGGAATTTTAAGTGTAGTTTTGCTGGACACCCTGATTTTGTTGTTGAACCCCGAGTATGACTTATGTTTACAGACAGAGTGTAATTCAAATCATTCTGATTACCCAGGCGCTTCCTTACTTTAGGCTTGATCGCTACAAGACCTGAAAATCTTTATTTACAGAGATAACCTATATTGTCAGAAGAGAGAAAAGAGCATTCTGGGTAAGAATGGGCTTATCCTTGAATTTGGACCAAAATTCCGAATACACGAGTCTTTCAAAACGTTCGTTCAACACGGTTCTTATTGTTATTATTGCAGTAGTTCTTCCTAATACGCCAGTTTCATGAAGTAAATAATTGTAATATTTAATAATTTTCTGAATTTTCTTAAGACCTTCCCGTGCAGGAACATCCTTGCAAACTTCATTTGGGTCGAATCTTGGTCGGGTGAACTAGGGGTGGTTTTTCCTAAATGGTTTTCCACTCGTCCTCCACGCAAATGCGGGTTCACTTCCTCTAAATTCAAACTTCCTAGTTCCTAATCCATTACTAGTGTAATTAATACTTAAGCGTATAGCCCGAACGGGTAATAAGACGCGGTGCTAAATAATAATAATAATAATAATAATAATTCATTTGGGTCGTGACCCAGGGTTTGGGAACCACTGGTCTAAGGCCTCACTCTCACAGTATATTGATTGGACTGCTGAAGATGGGGTAGTTGGGGACCGAATCCCTGTTGGGTGAACTAAGGGTGGTTTTCCTAAATGGCTTTACACTCTCCTTCCATGCAAGTTTGGGTACATTTACTCTAAATTCAATCTTCCTGATCTCGAACGTTGGCTAAATTAGTAAATGTGGTAAGTATGAGTAGTAAGATGCTGTGCTACAAAATGAAGTAGCTTAGTCCCTAAAAGTCGCCATTCTGATACTCGATATTAAGAGAAAATATGGGTCAAAAATATGTTTTCTAAATTTGTATATATTAACTCAAATAAAAATTGTATTGAATTTAATCCCTCCTTGAAAGTCTCACAGGTGTTCCTTATACCGTTCTTGTTCCTAGCCGTGTGACTGCGGAATGCATTGTCTGCTCTGCTCTGGTTCACACGCTGCCAGTATTTCCAATATCCTGCACACACCAATCAAATCCTTTACGAGACACTGGAGCCATTGTCACCAATATTACAGGCACAAACTTCCTCTCGTCAACAACTAGTGTCCCTTCGTGCAGAAAATTACCTTACCTTCATTAAAACACCCGACAGCTGAGATCAGCTTATTTAATTACCGATTGCTTTTGTAAAATTGACGTTTCTTCAAAGTATTTATAACACTTAATTTAATAATTAAAAAAATAATTATGTAATAAATAAAATAACACTTAAAATATATTTGTTTAGCAGTTGAACGTCATACATCTTTTTATACATATTCTGCATTCAAATTTAAATTTTTCTATTAATCTAAGAAGTCCTTACCACTATTTTTTCACCTCGTCTTAGTATTTGTTGGGATTTTACGCAGGTAGAATTTTAAAGAAAGTTTACCCTCACCGATGAAAATATAGTGGGAAACCATTAACCACCCTATGTACAATCGACTGAGATTCGAACCCTGGTCTCTCCGACCCCGGAAATCCGGTGGTATTTAACCTTTTCTGTTCGCGTACCCCAAGATATAATTTTTTCGTCAACTTTGTATCCCCTAAAGTGTCGGTGCATAATGCATGTTATACATATTATGTAAGCTGGATATTAAATAAATTAAAAACAAAATAATGACTTATATAATAAGTTTTAGATGAGAATAAAGGAGAGTAAAGCTATTTTAACAACAAATACATTACTGCCTATAATATTGCCAATTAGCCGCTCAAATAAGAATCGCGTAAAGGATAAAGAAGGAGGGACAGAAAAAATATGTTTTCAAATCGCATGTCTTTAAGTACAGGTCGCTTATTGCCAACCCAAAATTTGGACTTGACTATTCAATGTGTATCATAAAATAATTTATATATAGACCCTATTTTAAATTTTACTTACCCCTCAAGATGTCTTCAAGTGCCCCCAAGGGTACGCGTACCCCAGGTTGAAAACCACTGGTTGTCCTCAACTAAACTCTGAGACATGCCTCGTATTTATCCTCAATTTATGTCAAATCTAAACCACCATTTTATGACTAAATAACTTTCAAATATAATATTTAAAATTTTAAAATAGTGTTTTTAAGCGTGAATTGAACACAGAACATTTGTCTTTATAATTATGTCACTGTTCAAAGCTATGGCTTACTGAGACAAACTTAAAGAATTATATTTAATTTGAAATAAGATTAATGAATCGTAAGACACTTTTGATTAGGCCTATTTAAAAATAGCTGGGAAACCTTAGGAAATTTGATTTTAGTTGGGTTTTTTTTTAAATTTATTCACGGACACGTGTACAAAGGCGTCAGTGTAATCTGATTTGCTGCTGACAGAAATATCATAGTTCGAATTCTGTATTTTACTAAAGTGGGTTTTATCCTAACTAGATTTTCACTCTCCCTATACACAATTTCAGCTAAATTTGGTCTAGATTCTACCTTCCTCATCCTTATACCGACAGGGTAAATATGTAGATAGCCTGGACAAACGCACAAAAATACCGGTCATGAGTTGTTCTTAGTTTTTGTGTGCCTTTTTTTTTTAATGTATTTTAAGGAAATGTTCTCGTATATTACTTTGAAATAAATTTTAAACTGACCAACTCATTAACTTACCCAATTTTTTTAATGGCGTCGCTAGTACTGACCCACAGTTGTATCGCCGTAAGAACAACATTTTGAAACATTTAAAAAACAAATGTCAGATACAGTCATATTCAGTTATTTGACAGTTATAGGCTCCACAATTCACTAAAACAATTTTAATATATCCATACATCAATTCATGTGTTATGCCTCTATCACTTTTAATAGATCATACAAACACAGTATAGTGCCTAAAAAATTAAAACTGTTGACCTCAGAGGTCTTGAGGTAAAATGCTCGTCTCAGGATATGATTTCGTGGGTTCATATCCAGCTGAGGTCAACGGATATTTCTTGAGCTTTAAAAATACGTCGCATATTTTCCTTTGGGGGGGAAGTAAGGCCGCCAGCCCCATGTCGATTGTGGCATGTAAAAGAACCCTGGAAGGTATGTGGAAATACCTTTCCCGACAAAATTGGTATGCCCTTTGGCTCTCGCTCATAGAAATTGAATGTGGAAGACAATGGGGAGCGATCACACGTCCTGAACTCCCTTAATATTAATATATGTGATTTCTACCAGATGGTGCAGGCAGTACTAACTAGTCGAAAGGCTGACAGCATGACCAGCAATAGATGGATGGAAATCAAATCAAACCTTCGGGTTGGTGACGGAGTTAAATAATATCAATATGGACAGCAAAAATATATTTGTATTATCTGAGAGTTTCTTCCTACCAAAATCCTACTACAGCTAACATTTAGAAAAAGTAAATACGACTATTATAATATTTTCAAAATTGACTCTATAAATGTGAAAAGTAGCCAAACTTGCTAAATGTGAGGCACAATGACCTCTTTTTAGATTTGTAACTAAGAATCTACTATATTTAACCCTCCTCCCACTGCAATTTTGTCCCCCGTTAAGTTGAAACTGAGCAGTCAACAACCACATTAACGATTTTAGCTTTTAGGACTAACACCTTTAAATTAATGTATTGGTATTTATCTTGGACTTCTGGTTCAACTGGAATAGTTCTCACTCACTCCTCAAGATTCTGAACTATTTTGTGACTGCTACTAATTACTCATTAATACTTTTCTAGCCCCCTTAGGAAACAAATATATCCTGGTTCCAGGTCAACTCCTTGGGCTTGAAGCAGAGTATTTTATAAAAATCTATAATTTCTAACATTTTATAAAAGCTATAGTTTCTAAAATTTTAAATTGAATAAATTGTAATAAAAATGTACGTGGTGTCAAAGGGGCCCCTTCAAGCGTAGGGGCTGGTCTCCCCCTCTTTTTTTTTTAAATGGCCCTAGTGATGTTATGAAAAACTTAAATAGTTTATTCTGAAAATTTAAAAATGATACCTGGACACGGGAATTGAACCCGGGACCTTTGGCTTAGTACGTCAATGATCTACCATCCAGGAGTCATCCCGTGCCCAGGATCATTCTTCACTCATATTTTAAGGCAGAGTCTATTATGGAGCCTATTATCGATGTCTATTACAATAATATTGTCAAGGTCTTATAACGATGTCCAAGACACCCATGTACTTATTCATGTCTATCACAAACTGATACGTGGTTCTTGACCACAGGATCAGTCCTGAGAAATTAGTCTGATTCAAATACGTAAAAAAATGACAGCCCTAGCACGGGAGTTTTTTCTATGCGTGTCAATCCTCTACCTCTGATACATCCTGGTTCGTCTCGTATCCAGGGCAATTTTTCACTATTTGTATTGAGTATCAAAGTCATTAAATGGATTTGAAAAATAAAACACCTATGAGTTTACTATAATACATCAATTTTTGTTTTTTGTTTTATATCATCAATGTTTGGCCAAAGATAGTATCGATAGGAGAATCGATCTTTAACATCGATATATTTCACTTTATGTCGATCCATACTAGGCTTTAGAGTATTTTTCCATGTAGTTGACCTCCCGCCACTGCCCTCACACGAACCTTTCCTTTCAAAGCGTATAATGGAGGCGCCACTATTTGTCTTTGTACTAATATCTCGTCTAGGGGAGGATTATACTGACAGGAAACCCGCGAAGCGACTCTCAGATTTTGAGGACCGTCACAAATCGGTGCCAACAAGCCCACCCCTGACTCATACTCGTGAATGAACAACGTGTGTTTAAGGCTGGGAGGGTGGGGGGGAGGGGTGCACTTTACCATTGTTCTCTAGTTCAGACCGGAACTCGTAATACTTCCGGTCCTCTTGGAACTTCATTCATACAACATACCCTTGTTGGGTAGGGGAGGGGTTGTAAGGGGGGGGGGAAGAAGCAGGAGTTCCACTCCAGAGGGAGCTATTATAATTGGGCGGTAAAAAGTTTGATGACAATTCAAAAGCCGTTGTGTTTTTTATGTATAAAAAATAAACTACGGGCAGATGGATAAATGTTTTTGAGCACCATTTATTCATCTGTCAAATCTTTAGTAAGGAGGTGTGATTGTTGAGCTATTATTATTATCATTTAAAAAAATCAGTTCTGTAAAGGCTTTGTAAGCTCTAGATCTTCACCGGGCATCTTTTTATGTGAGCCTAGTTTTACTATAGTAGGATCCATTATAAACAAATGTTTAGAATATATTCACAAAAAAAAGTTCACAATCAACATTCGTACCATTTTACTACGCTATTAGTATTATTTTATAGGTATTAAATATTGATAGTATCTAACATACGGTCGAAACGTTAATCAAATGACTTCTTTTGCCAATTTTGGGAAAAGTGGTGAAATCTCTATCAATATTTTCTAGTATTAAATTTCTGCCAAAGCTACAATGGAACGCTGAATTAACCCACGACAAGCTAAAATATTTATTGTGTCTCTCTCTACAATGAGCTAGTAACTGAGGTTTACTTGCAAATAACTTTGAAATGACCTTCAAATTTAAAGAAAACTCGAAACTGGTGGTTAGGTAGCTTCTTCCTTGAAAGGTCTCAGCCCCCCCCCCCATAGGGTTGTAGACAACTGAGAAGTGAGAGAGCGAGAGAATGAGTTGGGTGGGGATGTGCAACTTTGAAAATGAGCTACAGCTTATGAGTTTCTCGGAAATACCTGACATCTCTTTCCTTTTTCTCGAGGATAGTAATTCCAGCTACTTGTTAACTTCCCGGGACATCAGATATGTGTGTTGGACCAAGAATCTTTTGAAAGGGCGAAGGGGGAGGGCGATGTTGAGATTGGACAGCAAGCTTTTCCACCTTCCATCTTTCCTTTCCAGTGGTCTAACTAGAAAACGTGCGTGTAGATGTGGTGATGGAGAGATCGGTCTTTAATCTAAATAGGGCCTACTAGGGATAAAAGAGTATAATTGTTTTTAAGGTGGGAAGTAAGGATACGTGAGGAAATATCAGTGTCCTTGCAGTCTATAGCAAACCTACTTTTTCTTTGGCAAAATAAATCAAATATAGAAACATGAAGTTTAGTTTTATACAAATATTAATCTCATTAGTTCTTGAATATTTCTAACAAATTAGCATTTGATGAGAAACTTTTTTAAATGAAGAAATAAAGTTATCGTAAATTCCAGGATACCCTTGACAGATATTCAAGAAGTGTTTGGGTCACCATGTCTGGAAAATATACTCTATGTTTCTACTGAAAAAGTATTTGCTTTATTTTGCTGGAAAAAAAAAGTTGGTATAAAACTGCAAAATTACTGCCCTTGACTCGCAATCCCTACAATCTTACCTTAAGATGGGATGTAGGAGATGTGAGAGAATGTGTTTTTGAAGTTTTTATCACAAAACATTTTTATGGGCAAAAGAAGTAAAATATTGTTTCAGTACAAACATGAAGATTAATTTAATGACAACTTTTCCTCCTAATTTAAAAGGTTTGTCATCTAGTGCCGCCATGCTCCTGACAAATATTCAACAACTTTTGATGTCACCACATGTACAAAATTAAACTCTATGTAGGTACTCAAGTAACAATTTATTTATTTTGGTCAAAAAAAGTGTTGCTATAAAAACCGCAAGCACACTGGCATTTTTTCACGCTATCTACATTCCTACCTTAACTGCCACCAGTTTCTCAACCAAAATCATTTATAATAAAAAGTAATCTTATTTAACAAATGTATTTATATAAAAAAATATATTAATTTTAATATATTTCACAGGAAACAGGTGATTCTGTACATCTTCTTGCCAATAGAAGCGTTAGCTGGCCCATACGCAGAGGACCGACTGGTACTCTTTGGGGGTCCACTACATTAATAAAGCTAACTACTCGCTTCGGCAGTCGAATGGTACAGAACTATAAAGGGCTACTCTCTCAACAGACTGGACAGGTAATGACGGGGTGAAAGGGGTTCGAAATCAGTTTGGATGTGCTATGTATGTGTGTTTTTTCCTAAATGGTTTTCCACTATACCTTCACTCAAAGGTTGGTACACTTATCTTAAATTCTACATTACTCATCAGTCATATATAACACATCAGTAGTAGGACGTGGTGAAAACAAAATAATTTTAAAAAATGCTAGTTTAATTTGGTTAGATAGATAATACTTTTTTGTAATATAGTTCTTATGTTCAGACCTAGCCTAGCCACCAAGGAACGCAGTAGCGTTGAATGTATATATAGTAGTATATACTTTCAACGGCAGTAGTTTAAGATCCTGGCAGAGTGAATAAGGGATGTTAAAGCCCCTCATTCGCCTACCCCCTTACCTGAACTACTCCAAGACAGTCGACCTAGCGGATCTTGGGGTAAAGTGATCACCTCAGAACCCAATGTTCATGGGTTTAAACCCAGGTGGGGTCAACGGATTTTTCTTGAGCGATAAAAATCTGTAGCACAACTTCATTCGGAGGGGAAGTAAAGCCACTGGTCCCATGTCGATTGTGGTATGTAAAATAAACCTTCTGGGTATGTGAAAATACCTTTCCCAGCAAAATTGGTAGCACTTTTCGCTCTTGCTCATAGAAATTCTCGTGTGCTGATATAATCACTTGGTTCATAAAATGAACGTTAAATACCTCAAATAAATAAAAATAAATAAAATAAAAATATCCCTAGATAATTTTAGCTTATTCATGTTCCTTGTACCGGACGTGGCTAACATTTCTCTTTGGCTGTGATGTAATGGTACTTGCAAATACTTATGAGAGTCTTAACTATTAGCCAGAGCACGCGTAGCCACCCTCTCAGAAGTAGACTTACCTGATGGACCTTTGTGATCATTACGTCATTCATTAAATACTAATGGGTTTTGACAACCTTTGGGTTGAAATCCCCGCTGGCTGGGAATTCAATGCACAGTCTAGGAGTAATAAGTACACTCGCTTCCTCTCGCAGTCTAGGAGTAATAAGTACACTCGCTTCCTCTCACAGTCTAGGAGTAATAAGTACACTCGCTTCCTCTCGCAGTCTAGGAGTAATAAGTACACTCGCTTCCTCTCGCAGTCTAGGAGTAATAAGTACACTCGCTTCCTCTCAGTTCTTCCACAGAAGGGTCAACAACTAAAGATGCGAGCCGCTAAAATTTCCCCTCCCCCCCTTTTTTTCTTGAAAAATTTACAACTATTTAATGGAACGAATGCAATACATATATCTCAAGTTTTAAAGTTTAAATTTAAATTTAAATACTCTTGAAGACGCTAACACCAAAAACATTACCAAGTGAGTTTGAAAAAATCATTAACAACAATAAAATATCAGTTCTCTTCTCTTTGTAATGATATGGTATTATACATCCCAATAATTTATTATTTGTATTTGTATTCAAAATCACGACATTATAAATGAGAGCGGGTAGTAAGAGTTATTTGTTTTATGTTGCTTAGTTGCAAGGTATGGCGACATCTTTCTACGTCTCTGTTTAAAAAGACAATGCAGTTTGGTCAACAGAGACGCACCTGAATGACCACACCTTTTTTTTCTAGGAAACTTCTAAAAGGAAATGTCGCTTGATATACCCCTTCAGGGTAAGCATCTACTCACTTTCCTTCCTGACGAGGACCCATGTAGGTAGAGTCTATGAAATCTTAATCCGTGTTATAAATCTCACGTGTCGGGAATTGTCAAGTATATGACGTAGTAGTAGAGATTTTAAATTAAAATCTACAACGTGTGAAATATCTTGCAAAAAACTGTTTATCCACTTAAAATAAAAAATAAACTATAAAACATTAGAAATTTTAATTTCTAAACTAAAGGCATCATCCTTTTTTTTATTATTATAATATAGGATAGCAAACTTGGATCCAATTTAATCATTATATCAAATGTCACTCTAATGGTGGCGAACGAGCATTAATGTATCAGGCTAGCTCCATAAACGTCACATCTTCTCGCACTACAACGCTCAGTGGTTGAATGTGTCACTAACCTCAGGACTGCTGTAAACCAGTTATAAAAATGATTTAATATTATAATGAAAGCCTTAATGAATAAAATACATCTTCCCCTTGGATTCAAACATTTGAAAATTGTATTGAAAAATGTTTATCATTAAATGTCATTATTTATTTGGATTTTATTTTCAGTACAACACGACGGTGAAAATTATTTTAAGGTAGGCTTAAGTATTTTTAACAATTTTTTCCCATAAACCCCACTAGTCCCCCAACACACTATTTTTTGGGTTTATGTGTATAGTAATATAATAGAATCTGGGCGATACATCCACTAATCCAACCACTACAATGAAGGCTGCATGCAAGATGCTACTGCAGAAATGTTTCTGAAAAATTCACCGGAAAATCCAGGAATGTAAAACTCAGAATACACAAAACAAAAATTTTACCTGGGGGACCTGGTGGTCTAGGGATAAGGTGTCAGACTTCTGTGCTGAGGGTCCGGGGTTCAATCCTCGGTCCCGGCAAAGATTTATCTGATTGAAAAACCCTTCCTTCACCTCTGACAAGACGTGTATTAATCACAACTTGTGAATGTGTGGAATGCCAAGGCCTCCACCGTGGTTCGGATCCCAAGTTAAACTGTAGGTCCTCCATTTCATCTCCCAATAACCCTACCATTACACATTAGCGTAAGTGCGTATAACCCGAACGTATAGTAAGACACGGTGCTAATAATAATAATAATAATAATAATATTACTGGTATTTCTTTATGGGTGTGAAACGTGGTCTCTTAACTTACATGACAAAAACAAATTTAGGAAGTCCGAAAACAAGGTGCTTAGTAAGATATTTGGTCTGGAAAAGAATGAAGCTACTGGTGAGTGGAGTAGGTAAATAATGATGGGTTACATATCCTTTACTCATCACAAGACATTGTTAGGATAATCAAGTTTCGTAGATCACGATAGGCAGGACATGCAGCGCGAATGTAAGAATCTAGAGCCGTGTTCAGGATACGGAATGGCAGACCCAATGGGAAGAAGAGCAAGAGACCATTGGGAAGATCTACATGCAGATGGGAGAGTAACATTAGAATGGACATGAAAGAGATAGGGTGTAATTAGATGGACTGTAAGTGCAATGAATTTTAAAACAAGACAAAATACATCCATTTGAGGAGAAATCGAGAATTGAGTATACCAACAAATATTTTATAATGGAGAACCAATGCGTCAAACTCGTCTTGAGTTTCTGTGTTCTACTAAAAAATATTCACATGGTATGAACCATTTAGAAAAATGGACCGTAACAAACATTCATAAAGATACTATGTGTTTTAAAATAATGTATGATGCTTGGTTTTATTAGAAAATAGCGGAAAATCATTAAAATCATAAAAAAAAAGTTTTTGCTAATACATTTATTCGTATTAATTGTAAATTACATGCACCAGCTACTCCCTATAATCCTGTTTGATGGTGACCGGGGTAGTGGAAGGGCTGGGGTTGGAAACCGGGATTGAAATAAAGAGATAGTGGTTTTTCTTTAATGGTTTTCCACCCTATCCACACGAAAATAGAGGTATATTTCGGTTGTAACAATACCTCCCTCTTCCGTACGCAATTAATGCTACTTTGCGGGTAGACCAAACTGGTAATATTTTCTTACATTTAGCTAATGGATCGACAATTTCATTCCAGTTCATACCTTACCATAAATATTGTATAGTGGCTAAACTATCCACATAGTTTCACTATTAAGGTACCTAGAATTTAGAGGAAGTGTACCCACATTTGTGTGGTGAAAAAGTGGAAAACCGTTTCGGAAAAAACAATCTCTTAGAACGCACATCCACGTGCAAGGCAATACATTGAGTGTATATTTTGTAGATATATCAGTAGATTATACCATTTATACATTAACGTGTGCTTTCGGGGTAAAAACAAGTTTTTTTGTTTGTTTTTTAGCACCGCGTCTTACTACCCGTACGGATTATACGGCTATTTGCTAATTACACTAATGTGTTAAGGAGGAGAAAGGTTGAATTTAGAGGAAGTGTACCCGCATTTGCGTCGAGAGCTTGGGAAAACTATTGAGACAAAACCACCACCTCAGTACATCAGATCTCTCCATCATCGGCAGTCTAGTATATTGAGAGAAGGATGCCTTAGACCATGTGGCCACCGAAGTGGGTAAGATGGGACTTAATACTCGCTATGAGGTGACCTGGTGGTCTAGAGGTAAGGTGTCAGACTTCTGTGCTGAGGGTCCGGGGTTCAATCCTCGGTCCAGGCACAGATTTATCTGATTGCCAAACCCTTCCTTCACCTCTGACAAGATGTGTATTAATCACAACTTGTGAATGTGAGGAATGCCAGGCCTCTACCGTGGTTCGGATTCCACGTTAAACTGTAGGTCTTCCATTTCATCTCACAATCACCCTACCATTGCACATTAGCGTAAGTGCGTATAACCCGAATGGGTAGTAAGACGCGGTGCTAATAATAATAATAATACTCACTATTTAAACTTGAAATCCTGAAATTTATATAAGATAAAATATTGGTCGATATTAGCTACCCTCAAGGTTTAGACTGACTATAAAACAAACTTGTAGTTCAAGGGGTAAGCTACCATAAATAACTGCTAAGACGTATTTTCATAAAATGAGGGTTATCATGTTTTAGTGGTGTGGATATAAAACACATGCTCCCAATCGTCCATTGTTATATTTGTGTGTCACCCTGTGTTATCGTGTAGTCGTGTACCGCCCTGGTTTTAAGAAGAGTGGGGGGGCGGAGCAGACCATCACTCACTCTCTCGCTCCGCTTGTGATCACTACCTCACCTTGAAGTAACCTAACACGTGACCCTATTGTTCCTCACTGGCGCTAATTGTCCTTCAGACCGCCTCACTCGGCCAATTATCATAATTACTAAATAATTATTACCGAGCTAAAGGAACAAACATCTTGAGCAACAAACACGTCACAACTTCCGGCCCTCTTGCTGAGGACCACTTCCTGTTGTTATCGGGACTAACATCTTAAACATTACCTCACCGATAAATCGTCAGGAACACAGATGGACTTGTGAATGATAATACTTCCCAAGGTATAGTCTGATCGCCATAAGAGTAACCTTTTAGATAATATAAACGCTTCTTTGGCCACATGCTTTGAGCCAGCTGTCGGTTATCTTGTTGATATCGTGGGCCGTATGGGTTGAAAAACAAAATGGTGAGCTGGTTTGAATAAAATATCGAACAAGACATATCGACTTAATATTTCTCATACATTAATTATTATTTATGAACACAATTGCTTGTTTGGTAAACATTTTGCGGGTCAAATAAAATCAGCCGGTGGTTCGGATCCGATCCGCAGGCATTAGCTTACCGACGACTGGTCCAATACGTCACTCTCACTATAGACTGGACTGGCCAGTGACGGGGAGATCGTGGTTCAAATACCGATCGGATGTACTTAGGGAGATTTTTTTTTCTAAATGGTTTGCCGCTCTTCCTCCATGCAAATGCGGGTACATTTATTCTAAAACTCCAAGTTCCTCTTCCCTACTCCGTTATCGTAACTAGAATATAATGCGTGTAGCCCAAGTGAGTAGTAAGACATGCTGGTACATTTTTTGTATATATGTAACTATGTAGATCTAGAATAACTCGCTTCGGTGGGCAAATGGACTAATCGTCAGACTCGTCTTATCTAGTTTGGCGATGACCTGGAGGTTAGGGCTTGAATCCCGACCAGCTCTTTTGAGGTGATAGTATCCCCTCAATGGTTTCTCAACTTTTCTTCAGGTAAACACGAGTTCTAAATTGTACCTTTCTTATCTCTACCTCAATAATTAGTGCAACTAAATACGTGTAGCCTTGACGAGTAGTAAGAGGCCGTTCAAAAAAATAATAATTAGAATATCCATCGTTTACCAAATCACACATCACACATAAATCAGCATTGACACTATCTGTCAAAATTATACATGCAAAACACTCCTTAACCTATGAGTAAATTAAAGTAGATCTAGCCTTAGAATAATATGCTATTAGATTAATGCAAGAGAGTAGGGAAGGGTTGATGACACTAAACGTTACAATGCATCTATTAGGATACGCAGATAATTTATCTTTGTTGGGAAATGGTAAGGAAACTGTTGTAAGAAATGCAGATATGCTATTAGAGGATAGCAAGGAAATAGGTTTAGAAGTGAACGCTTAAAAGACCAAGTTAGGGGGCGGCCAGGCTGAGCGAGTGACTAAAATATAAAATAGAACACATTGGTTGTAATGAGAGGTGGCCAGACTTGAGCGCGCGAGCGAGCGACTGAGCGCGCACGCTTGAAAGATAGAACTGGTTCTAATTTTCAAGCGCGCGCGCTCGACCCGGTACAGTCTAGTTTACAGGCGCTAGTCAATATTATTATATGTTGGTTCATTGGGTGCTAGGAAAACTTCTCATTTTGACATTTTTATTAATATCGATAGGTTTAGCACACTTGCTACATAGCTAATGTAGGCCTACCTTGCCTTGCGAGAACTCCCATTAGAATCAAAGTTTTAATATAAAATATCTCAATCAGGAGAATAAACTTGAAGGAATTCCTGCAATGATGCATTTGGTATTCTTTTTTCATCAAGGAGAATGTTTCCAATTAGTTCAAGTGTAGTGTTATGTTGCTTTTATTTGATAACTACGTTGTTTGACATCTTAGCCCAGTCGGTAGCGGAGCTGGATGCCGATACTAGCTCCGGGATATATTCCCAAAATGGCCGTAAAACACGGACATCATTAGTGGACATACACATGTCCCCCTCAATAATCTGCTGACCCGCTTCGGTGGCCACGTGGTCTAATGTGTTGCTATCACAGACTAGACTGCCGATGACGGGGAGATCAAGGTTCGAATCTCAGTCGGGTGTAATGAGGGTGGTTTTTCCATAAATAGTTTTCCACTCTCTCTCTACACAAAAATGTGGGTACACTTCCTCTAAATATAGCCTTCCTCGTTCCTAAAACCACTATCATAATTAGTATATAAGCATATATCCCGACCGGTTAGTAAGACATGGTGCTAATAATAATAATAACAATAGTAATAATAATAACGATAATAATAATAATCTGCTCAAATAGGGAACTTTTACTAACATAAAAGAAACTCTGGATTGTTTTATTTGTGAAATTAATTTAAAATCCCTGTTTGGAGCTATTTATAAATGATAAAGTTACTTATTTATAATAAATTATAATAATTATAATACATTTCACAATCAAAATAATTTTGTTATTTATTTGATCACTCTGTAGCGTGTCTGCCTGCTAAGCTAAGGGATCCTTGTTTAATTCCCGGCATGGCCTAAGGAAATTATCCCGGGTGAAATGTGTATTTCTCCTTTCAGTGTTATAAATTAACGACTGGGGGTCTGAGTTTGGTGTCTATTCTAGGTTTAAGTTAGTTTATAAGTCGTGTGATGATATAATCACTTTGTTCATAAGGTTCACATTAATACCTTAAATGATAAATTATATTTATTATGAAAATTGAAAATTGTTTTTACATTATGTTTATGTTCCCATCCTACCCCCGCCCCCATAAAGCTGTGTCTAGACGCTCAAACATTTTGCCCAAACGAGTTCGTTGAAATCAGTTTGTGCAAATTGATTTACCCGTCAAGGTTACCCGTTTTATACGTTCAGTTAGATGTGCACAAACTTTTACTTGCTTCAGTAGTTTCCAGTTTCTTCTTGTAGAAGGTTGCTTCTCAGGAGTGGCGAATTTTTATTAGATTCCAAGCTCGCCCAAGAGTTGAAAAAGAGTTACTTTATCGGCTATCGGTTTGTGTTGTATAAAGAAGAAGCTAAGGCATGCAATCCAAGAAAAGTCAAAGGTGGATCAAATATTGCCTGCTTAAAAAGAGAAGAATTTTCCACATTCTAACTTAATTAGTGAATTGCTGGATGATCCAAATGATCTTAGGAACAATTTTCGTATGGACTACGAAACTTATCTACATACTTCCTGTCTCAGCTCCTGTGTGTTTACTCTCTGCTCATGCGCCTGGTTTGTGAAAACCAACTAAAACCGTTTACATTCTCAGTATTTGCGCCAACCTCAACTAGAAAATCAAACACGGACACATTTAGTTCAGACTGTATTTTTTGGTTTGCGCAAAATACAAACTGTCGTTTTAACGACTCAAAAGTTTGCACTAACCACAATTTTGTGGAAAATAATTGAGTGTGCAGAAACATCTTAGTAGCATAGCGATGCCTATAAAAAAAAACACTATGTTATTGGTTCAATTGAGGGTTTTTAGTGTCACTGTGATGATGCAATGGCCAGTGTTTACGGTGTTTGATTTATACTAGAACTATGATAACTTGTTTGAAAAGCGTATTTTGCTATATTAAGTTGGTTCATACAGTTAACTATAAACATTCCTAACAATACAAAATATAAATATTTTCGATACAACCTTTGGTCTCCAGACATTTGTTCGATTCATTGGGTGTTTACGAAGTTATTTACTGCTCGTATATCAGCTTGACCTGTTAACCAATTAGTTAATATCCAGATATTAGAGCTGTGTTAACCATGATTTTTACTTTATCTCGATACCTTACAGAGAAAGTATTGTGATTGTTAACAAAAAAATCGAACTCGAAATGTTGATAAATGTTGACGTTTCATGACCCCACGAAACCAAAAAAGTTGTTTTCTCAAAGCCGTCTGTCTGTGCCTCGGCCTAGAGCCGAAAATATTTTAACGATCGGGCTAAAACTCGGTATCTGGGGTTTTGATAGGGGGATTTTTGGGATTAGATATCCAATCCTTAATTTAAGGCTAGTTTACTGAAGGGCAAAAGCAGAAAAAATAAATTTTCTTGAAATTAGCTTGAATGATTTTGATTATATTTTATATCTATACATTGTTTATCATTATAAACAAGATGGTTACTCTCATATTTTCATGAAAATGAATTTGAGGTTACTTTAAAGGGGGAAATTTTCCAATTTTTATCATTAGGAAATAACTTTTCATTGTAAAGTTATAGTAGGCCTACTATTAAAATTATAAATATTTTATTTGAAATAAATTTTTATAAAACCAATCGTTTCTGAGGTATAAGCAAATATATATTAGGCCTGTATATACTTTTAAATTCTTTGAAAATGAATTTAATTCTTATGCTCTTTGGTGGACAAAGATATTTTTCTTTTCTCAATTTTTCTGTAACCGTGTTCCTAGTTCCTAATGCTATTGAGTAAGTAACAGTGTATATTATTTCATTTATGATCTTTTAGTTTCACAAATCTTATGAGTTCTTAGTAAAATATCTATTTTAAGATAAAAGCGAGAAAAAGTCTGTGCGGTGCACCGTACCTGTTATTTTTACAGGAAGCCCCCTTTTGACCACCAACATTGATCGAAATTCACTCAAATTTAACATTCTATAAATATCTTATTTGATTTATTAACTAAAAAAAAATTCCAAGTCCGACACCTTATCTACTGAGCTAAGGGTCCCGGGCTCGGTCCCCAGCATGGTTGAAAAATATATAATTGGTGAAATATGGGTTTACCCTTTCACAGTGATAAATTAACGGCTGGGGACTAGATGTTGTGCCTGTTCGAGTCTTAAGTTAGATTATAAGGCATATGAAGCTACGACAGGCCTAGCGAGCCTGTAGGTGACAATATATGGCTTGAAAAAAAAACACAGTATTAAAAGTAAAGTAAAACTAAAAAGTTCCTTTAGAAATGTATAAAGAGCTTTCATTACTATTTCCTTACATATTACGCTATTGTTTCTCTTTAAATTATTAATAAAACCTACTAGTAATATAAATACAATATTGTAATATTTTTATTTCCGCCATTGTGGCAACATTAGTTTACAAATTTCAAATAACGGACTTCCTATGAAAATCAGACTGTACATTATTAGACACTGTTCTAAATTAAGTTTCTAAGTTTTGCGCTTACATAATTTGTATGTGTAGAATGTGTACGTCAAGTCTTCCAATTTTAAATCAATCTTAATAAATACCTCAAGACACGTTCTTTCGGCTTAGTTTTAAAGACATCCCCTTGGATGGAATAATAAATGCAGGATTTACTTCCTACCCTTCCTCAACCACACCTCAGTGTAAGTCACTCCACCCTTCTTTGAATTCTAACAATGCTAACAAACCTTCTTTATGGACTTTCTTTCCTCTCCTCACCAAACACACCCTAATCCACACCTTTTCCACGTACTCTTCAACCAACTTAGTCTTTAAAGTTTGAGGGGCGGGGCTCGAATCTCAGTCGGATGCACACAAGGTTTAGTTTTTAAAAAAGCTTTCCTCAGGAGAATTCTGGTGCATACCCTTAAAAATCACTTTCTTCATCCTGTGTCCTTAAATTATTGTGCTTTACGAAAAGTTCGAACGGACAGTAATCTGCGTAAATTAAAGGTTTAAAACATAAAATAAAAATTCCAAACCAATGCCTAAGATTTATTTTTAACCTAAAAATATGTTATTAAAAGTATATCACAACCCTTAAAATGATTCAATATGGAAAATAAATGTCTTTAAAAAGGCTTCATAAAATTGTAGGTTCAAAATATCCTCTACTTAGAAGTGACTGAGATAATTTCCATTCATAACCACACAAAACAAAATAGAGCGTCTCCTACAAGTATCCAGGAATCGAAACAAACACTTCGTAAAATCATTTACCTGTCAAACAGCTTAGAATGTTTTACCGTCAGAAACTTTAATATCGGTATATACTTTGAGGAAAATATGCAAGAAGTATGCTCAACACCAAATTTTTTTTTAATTGGACATCTAATTTTCTACATAATTAACTATAACAATAATAAGTTTTACTATTTTACTACTCCACCACATGTAATACCTCACATAGCTCCCAAATGGTAAGACCAGATATGAACCGAAATGTATAGTGATAAATTAAATAAATGCGTAGCACTCGAATAAAAGCTTAGACCGTTGTTCCGCCGAAGCCAGTAAACGTGGCAACAGCGCAGCTGAACTCTTGCTGGCCGCAGTGACTAGTCTAACAGGTAACCCCCTTCCTCGCTTTTTCCCCCCTCCCCCTCCTAAACTCACGGTTACCTGGCCACGTTGCCCCATTGTGCTCAGGTAGGTTATAGGCGCTCTAACCGACTCTAGGTTCGCTCGGCTTTTGAATCAACGACCGCACGTTCCTCCATGTGTTCGCGGTACGCACACGCGTGGCTTCCCATTGGCTTATAATTGTTATATATATATAAAAAGGACGTCACGTGTGTGTGCGCTTTGTGACACCTGCTCCCTGGATTAAAGTGTGTGCGTGTGTTGGTTATTGCTATTTTGTAAAAGTGCATCAGGTGTTGTTTTTTGTTAAAGTTTGGTTGTGAATGTAACCTGTGGCGCGTATTTCCACTGTGGTGTTACCAGCTTGTCTAGGCAACCTTCTCATACCTAGCAGCCTCTGAAAGGGTTAAAATATTTTTAAAAAAATAAGTGCAAGTGTAAAAAGGTAGTTGAAAGTGTTTTTTTTACTATATTTGGTGTGTTCTTTTTAAGTCTCATTAATATAACCGAGACCAGTTTTAAAAAAAATATTTTTTTATCGTGTTTGCATTGAATTATTTTGAAGTGTCTAAGGAAGTTTGTTCGTCGCTTTTGTGTAATTATTGGAACACTCAATTTTGTGTTCCACGCTACACTTCAAGAGGTATCTTAAAACAGTTTCAAAGTGTCATACCAAATTATTCCACCACCTCTTCGACAAGGTAAGAATACACGAATATCTCTACACAAAACTACTTTTAAACTAAGGAATATGTCTTGATTTACTTTCAAACATTCAATAAAAATATCATTTATGAAGATTTAATTATATTTGTTCAAGGAATCTCGTGGTCTCTGCTCTAAGCTTGTTAGATATTTCTATGAAATGAGTCACGCGCGAAGCCCTAATAGAACCCGTGGTCCGCTAGTAAAGGCCATTCCAGACGTAGTAATGGTTTGTGCGCATGCGCAGTGAACGAGGAATTCAAACTGTGCTGCAGTTCCAGGGATCGCCCGTTTGAAACAAAACAGCCATTCCTCGCGCCTTGTGCATTAATCCGCGCGCATTTTTAGAAATCGTTGAGGTGTTTCATTGCACCTGTAACCATGAGAGCTTTGCGTTTTTTGTTGTTTTTCACTCCACGTCTTACTATATCCACCGGGGTATATGCATATTTGAGCTAAATAGAGAGGAATAAAGGTCTAGTTAAGAGGATATGTACTCGCATTTGCGTGAAAGAAGGATATAAAACTATTCAGAAAAATACCTCATATCTAGCTGATATTCAAACCCCGACCTCCCTATCACCGGTAGACGAAAATGACGTATCTTTCCCGCGGGCTTATGATAAAATTATATAGATAGATCATTAGTATAATTTTTTATTCAAACTTTTCTTTTACTCTGATAATTAACTTGATCTTTGAACTAAAGAATATTTATAAACCGGAAAAACAACTTTAAATAACAAATCAACCTTAAGAATGTTTGGAATTCATTCAAGATAAGGTTTTCATGTTGTTAGTTTTTGTCAAATAAGACGTAGAGGAATAAAATAACACATTTGAAGGATGTTATTTAATACGTATCGTTCAACAATAGCAAAGGTATTATAGGTGCATCTGTTTGATCATTCCCCGAACAAATTTGTCATCGTCCAACATACAGAGCTATATTTGTTCAAAGTTATCTTTAAATGATTTAGGAATCACGTTGAGCGCATTTTGTAACAATGGTTGAGTTGTAAAAATATTCAAACATTACAAAAATGAGATATAACTTAAATACAGTAGGTACGTCAAAACAAAAGGCTAGTATTTGAATATACCAATAATTAAAAATAGTAGGGCCTATAATTTTAGACTCTAGTAATTTCAAACTATATTATAAAACTAGCTTAATTTTATTTTTTTCAAAATTAATTTTCACACAGTCCTCTGCTAAAACATTATTGTATTATTATTTCCTTCCTGTATCACTTAATATTAGGTCGGTGTTTTTAAAACTATAAAAAGCATACGGTCTACTAATCAACCCTAGTTAGCGCTCTAAAATGAACCAGGGCCTAATCCATTCACGTAGTATGCCTATAACTATCCATGCTTATATTTTTAGTTCCACTTTACTAAACCCTTAAAACAAATGGTTCTTATAATTGAAATACAATATTTATAATAATGTCCAAAGTAGACCAATATGTTTGTAAAATAATACAGAAACTGATTTTGACCCAACCAATATAGTTATTTTATAAGTAATATTTTTTATAGCTTTATAAACTCAAAGTTTCTAGTTCCAATGTAACTTGGGTGACCACACTTTTTTTAGTTTTGTTTTTTTAGATATGTCCTGTTGTCTTGAGGAACAGGCGATAGTATACTGATAGGTATTGGTTTTTGACCAAGTATTTCCTTTTGAATTTTTTATTTTTTTTTATCACCACATATACTAATAACGCAAATGAGGAAAGTTGAATTTACAGGAAGCTTACCCGCCTTTGCGGGAAAAAAGCGTGGAAAAATATTTTTAAAAAAAACCACCACCTCAGCATTGGTACACCCAACCTGGATTTGAACCCCGATTTCCTTGGCATCGACAATCTAGTCTATTGCTAGAATGACGCCTTAGAATATGAGGCCACTGAAGTAGATTTTTTCTAGTTAAATAAAATATTTCGAATTTAATAGCGCTAGCGCAAGAAATATCACCCTTAAGTTTTTTTTAGAATAGTAATCGATAATGAAAGTTGAAAATTAAGTTTAGATCTAAATGTATTTATGTTTCTGTACGAACAGAATTTTTCTTGACGTTAATATTTTTTCCTTGAAATTGACGGTGATATAATGGTTATTTGGCTTGATGTAGCTCAGTATTATCTTGAATTGTTAATTAAAGGGAGTTTTAACAAATAGTCTTGTGCTTAAACTATTTTTTTCTCTGATTATATTTCCTATATATTCTTTATTTTTCCCTTTTTGTTGCTTTTGTAACATACACACTAAATACTATACACTGATAAAATAGTGGCCCTACTTTTCCTAAAAAAATAATATTGTCACCATATAACCCAACCCACGGGTCCAACTTATTTTAGAAATTAGCTACTATTTATATTACTGTATATTTTGTTACTTAAATAACAACATAAAGAATTTGACTATATTTACAAAAACATGTTTTTACGAGAAGAACGGTACTAAGTTATAATTTAAACAAAATAGCTAAAATTGAACTATATGAAACTTATGTACGAGATAAGCCAACACTTATGAAAAAACACAAATTTTTTCTGGCCATAGCTAGTGCATATAGTAACTATTTTTGTTGTAAACAAATATTTATGTAGGCCTAATATGTATTTTATGCGTAGTTTTCAACATTCATAATACCAGTTTTAGATGTGTTCAAATTAATTAATCATTTAAAAATTATAATATATCTAGTATTTCATTTAAATTCTAACATTAAATTTTTAGATTAAATATGTCTCTTATCTGTATCTACATCATATAGGCCTACTCATGCAGATTATTTAATAAAATTCAGGCCTATGATACATTAATAATTGAATTTAGATTATTTAATAAAATACAGGCCTATGGTACATAAATAATTGAATATAGATTATTTAATAAAATACAGGCCTATGTTACATTAATAATTGAATATGTCTAACTTAACGTTAGTTGACCTAGTTTTGAAGATAGCCTGAACGGGTGCACAATAAGAGCTTAATATAATATAGCTTGGCCACACGGGCAAAGGCGTCAGTATCATCGTGTCTTTCTTACTGCTGGGAAGTCAGGGCTCGAATCCAGGCCAGGTGTACTGAAGTGTTTAAAAAAAAAGTCTTATAACCATCCTTCCACGCAAATGCGGATACGCTTCCTGTGAATTATACCCTCTCATCGCTATCCTGTCAATAGACCTATGTATTATAATATTCGGATTGTCTGGACGAGTAGTAAGATGCTACACTTGGAATAAACTGAACTTTAACAGACGTAAAATGACGTGATATAACCGAACAAAACCTTGAATGACTCAACTTCTCATAACTTAACCTAAATGCTCCTTATGTTTTGATAAAATGTAAATATAAGGGGCGCGTTCGAGTTCCTCCAAGAAAGCTGATTTAATCCCCTTTTCGATAAAGTTCACTTAATTCTATGGTCGAGTTCCTACACTTGGTGGTTTGGGGAGGGGGGGAGGAGGGATCTTATTACTTCACTTTGGCGGTGGGTAGGCGGAAAGGAGGGGGGGAGGAGGAGGAGGTGGTTGAGTTCCTTCACGACACCTTAAGGAATGGATTATAAGTATAGTTAGTTAATTTCTACATATACTTATGGTTCTTAACCAACCTAAATTAACCTAACCTTTCATGCGTTAACGAATTTCGTTCTTATTTAATGTTATAATTTACTGTGCAAAGATCCCCTCCTTGAGGTGTCATGAAGGAACTTGACCATCATTATTGGACTAATTATCTTCGTGGAGGAACTCGACATCCCCGAATATAAGCTCTCGTATTGACCTGGAAAACAGGGAAAAATCAGGGAATTTGCTTGGTCAAGTAAAAGTCATGAAAAAGCCAGGTTTTTTTTGTCCATTTTCTGGAAATTTTAGATCCACCAAAAAAAATCACAACTTTTATTTACAACAGTAAAAATAACACATTCCTTCCAGTTAATACACACCTAGAATCTATCTTAACACAGCCGTACCAATTGATCACGCTAATCTCAAATCTCAAGGTCAACGTGTGATTTTCAAGTGGTCTTTCCACCCCTCTACCGCATTTCTTCAGCCAAAGTTGAGTCATGGTTATGCGCATGCGCAAGAATTAACTATAAGAAAAAGAAACTAAAAAAGAATGTGTTTCACAACAATTATTAAGCTGTACTGGTGTAAGCATTAAGGCGATCTTTTAATGTCTCAATATTATCCCACTGAAACCTAACTTAGATCGCACTACCGGCAGGCCATCCCTTTAGGCTTATTTCCTTAAACACCCCATAGGTTGACATAATTTCGGAATTGGTGCGAGTCAGACAATAGTATTACATTAAATTGCAAAATTGATAAATAAAAATTTATATATATAGACTGGAAAAGTTGGAAATTGGCTTTTTTTAAAACCTGGAAAAGTCAGAGAATTTTAAATAAAATACACTTTGGCTGGACATCCTGTACTCGGTAACTTTCTTTTAATATCATATTAGTCTATATAATTAAAAATCGCTGGACAACAAAAACAAATATTGCTTCCAAAATAGACTAAAGATTGTCAATTTCTTTATTGCGATGGCATAAATATGGTGTTTTGCTGTTCTTTACCAAAAATGTATTTGAGTTTGTTATTTACGTAAGTATATCTTACTGCTTGCGGATGCGGGACTAAATAACCTCTCTTTCTAAATGGTTTATAATCCAATTGGTTAACAGTTTTATCTGCAATTGCAGTTGCAGCTAATAATACCGACCCAATTACAGCCAGTAAACGTTTTATGCTCTACTGAGGGTTATTGAGCACATGATTGTTATAGCTACAGTAGCCCCGTGGCTTCTTTGGTGCTGACTGACAGCTCACAGCTGACTTCTGACAGTCAACATTTAGGTATATACCTAAATTTTGATTGTCAGAAGTGACAGCTGCTAAACACATGTTTTTGCAGATCATATGGTTCGGCGTAGGGATACATAATTTGGTCTGGTAACTTTTCAATGCCGTAAGCTCTCAGCTGTGAGCTGTCACTCGCACCAAAGAAGCCACGGGGCTACTGTAAAGAGAAGCGAACACAATTTCCACGCTATAGTTGTGCATCTTCCGACTCAAACCCAGCCCTCAGCTGTTCATGGATGCAATTTCGAAGATGACATTCCACCTTCGTATTTTATATTGATATATTTTCGTTAATGACAATGTTTTTCATTGATGTACCTAGGTATTCCTTGGTTCAGTGGTCAGTGCTCCTGGCTACGAACCTAGGGATCCCGGGTTCGATCCCTGGATGGTTCCTTGGTTATTTTTTCCGACAGGCGAACTACCCCAACGATCACCAGAGTTCGGTTGATTAGGTTTGAGTTAAGTTAAGTGTTTCTACTGGTTCCACACTCTCATACTCACTATCACTATAATCTCATCTCATCGGGACATGGAAAGGATGTACTATTAGTACATTCGGACGTCCCCTAGGAAACGGTGCATTAGTACTGGCTAATCTTTCCACAAACTGGGCTACGAGTGATTTAGCCCAGCCACACAATATTATTATATAATTGTTGTACCTAAAGTGCTTCATATTGAATCCATGCAGCCTTTGTTTATTTTCTGACATCCATCACAATTGAGCAATAGTCAATCTGTTAATCTGTCTCACAAATGACGTATATACATCCAAATATATGTCTATTTTGTGTCACGTTATACAATATAGTGGTATAAATTGACCTCACTGGTAAAACTGATAGTGCAAGACTATAAACAGTTTTATTTTTAGCCCTTCATCACTCACATATGTGGTCACGTGGTCCAACTCGTCACCCTCGCATTAGATTGGATTGACGGTTGAGTAAAGTGAGTCTGGATTTACCTAAATGGTTTCCCATTCTCCTTTCACGAAAATACACCTTTCCTCGTCCCTTACCTATTAGTGTAATTTAATATGTGGATAGCTCCAATGTGTATACACAACTATTGATATAGACCCTATTATTAAAGACTAAAGTTATCGTGAACTGACTATACCATTGCTTCCTATTTTGAATTTCTCCGTCGGTATTTAGCTGGAGATCAACGTCTGTCTCTCAAGTAACGTGTTTACTATGGCGGGGCCTCTAACATGGCAATTTTTGACGTTCATTAATAAAAGTTTATCTTCTGAGACTGGTCCGATCCCTGAACCAGAAAAATGGGGGGTTATTTCCAAAAATAAAGTTCCTTTTCCTTTATAAACGTGAACCATACATAAAGTATGATTTTGGTAGGAAGAACAGTAGAAGTTAGTTACTAAAGTTACTAAAACAATGTTAATATATTCATACATCAAGTCATGTTATCTGCAGCTGTCATTTTTGATAGATTATATCAATACCTATAAAAGAACACACTTAATATACTAACATGTTATCAATGTTGGCCGCAAATAAATATGTTTGAATTTTCTCTACTATTCTTCCAACCAAAATCAGGGTGTAGAATGTTTCCTTAAAACTCACCTTCCTTACCCTGTTCCAGTTAATTATAATACCAGTGACACGTACTTCATTAGAACATACAAAACCCAAAATCACTACTTAAGAGCGCCGTCTACTTTAAGGGAAATTATCCTCTCCAGTGGCTTTTATTCTGAAAAAAACCAGTTCTGAAGCTTCAAAACCGCAAAAAATGCAAATGAACTACAAAACTTAAAATGTATCATAGTTTATAATAGTTATAGGAATTTGATGATACCTTTCATCTCCATTTTGACTTGAAATATATTTATAAATAACATTCCACTTCTTAAATAACGAACGATTTTTAGATGTCATTGATGTGTGTCAACGCGTTGTCATGTGGCCCTTTTAAGGGGGAGGGGTGGATGTAGGGGACGTGAGGAAGGTTAAGTGTTTTTACTGTTATATCAAAACACTTTTTGGTCAAAATGTATCAAATATTGCTCCAGTACAAACATAGAGTTTAATTTTCTTCACATGGTGACCATAACAGTTCTTGAATATCTATCAAGGATGTCCTAGAATTTAATGACAACTTTTTCTCTTCATTTGAAAAATTTGTCACCTAATGCCGCCATGCTCATGAAAGATATTCAACAACTGTTGAGATCACCAGGTGTATTACGTAATGTAGCATCTGGCACCTAACCATGAACTTGCAAACTATTACTTAGCTCATTGATATTCGGCGTTGTGGTATCAACGTACTTCGGTTGGTGTCGCGAAACTTGTGAAGGTTATATAGTTGATTTAGTGATTAATCAACTATATGACTTTAGAAAAGTGCAAAACTCAATTAAAAATTGAAAAGGCTAATATGGTAAGAGTTGTTTAATTTACTTTTGGCTATCAAACTTTGACTTAGTTTACTGTATAGTTAAATATATATAGGTATATAATTAGTTACATCTTTTCAATAACTTTGGGAGTTAAAATACCTGCGTTGCCTTGTGAAATTGTTGCTTAAATTATATTTCTGTTTGGCGATGCTTTATTAAAAAAAGTAAGGTCTGGAGGCTTTTTCACCAAGTAATATTTTATAGACCCAATTCTTAATGGTCGAATAGTATAAGGCGTCACACGCGTGATAAACTGGCTGATGACGGGGTTATTGGGACTCGAATATCGGTAGGCTTGAATTATATTTTTTCCTAAAAAATGTTTCCCACTTTCCTTCCACGCAAATTCGGATGGCCTACCTCATTCCTACATCCCTACTTCATTAGAGTAATCATGAATACGTATAACCGAACAGGTAGTAGTACATATATGTATATAAAGGACGTGAGAACACTGGTTAGTCAAAACAGACTGAAGCTAAAATGTGTTTCTTTGTTTGCGACTCAGACCACTTTTTCCTTTGTACTCTTAAGGCCTCATCATTTACAGTTTTGTCATAAAACATAATGAAATGTATTTAGTGTTCGCTCAACTGCTTCATAACCTTAGTAGCTGATTTTTTTATGTGATTAGCCTAAAATGTAAAAAAAAAAATAAAAAAAAAATCAACTGCTTCATAACCTTAGTAGCTGATTTTTTTATGTGATTAGCCTAAAATGTAAAAAAAAAATAAAAAAAATCATCCTCTAATGAAAACTGGAAAAGGGATGTCGGGGAAAATTGAAAAGTTGCTTGGAAAACATTTAAAGGTTAAGGAATTTAACTATACAAGTTGTGTAGCCATCCTGTATCATTTTCTAGAAGGTGGGGACGTAAGTATGTGAGAAAAGCTATTTTTAAGGAATAAATAATATAAACTGTACGGACAAAAAAAAGCAAGATTAGAGTGGATAAATTAAAGATGATCGTGGGACTTTGACTAAGTTGATAGTTCTAACGGAGCCCAAAAAGGTTGCCGACCTCTACCATAAAGGAACTCTACAGTAAATAAGTAATAGAGGAGTTTTGGGATTAAATAGCAAAAGAAACAACAAATACAACGCGAACTGTTTAGTAGAGAAGTGAATTGTTCTGCTTTGAAGTAAGGACAAATCTGGTCTGAATATGGAAAAGAAAACTTTCTGTCAAAACTTGTATAGTCAACACTTAGGCCTAGAAGTTTGGAATAAAAACTTTTTGCTTCATTTGTTTCATAATATTTTGACTAATCAGTGAGCGGTCATCCTCAGCTGATGTTCTCATGATAATTAAAGGCATTTTCTCACAGTTAAAATAAAGTTTTTCGGACAGTTCAGAAGGAATACTTCTGCATAAAGTTTACTTAATTATATAAAAATACTTAGCCTATAAGCTAAAAATAGAAATGTTATCAAATAATTTGCTTGGGTTGTAATATTATTTTGTACCAATAAATCAATTTGGCTAGATACATGTCCCCATGTCTTGCTTCGGGAAACTAATGAATTGTACTCTGTATGATTATATCCCTCCACTTATTCTATCCACTGAGCCACTCGCCATCTGTTGTGGGGTAACGGTCCTTCACATGTGACCCACCATTGTTGTGAAAACATACATACACATACACACACACACACATGCTGTGTCGCAAGCCCCACCTACCTACAACACACATGCCAAGTCCAGACTAGATGGAAACACGGCAGCCTAATACGATGTATAGGTGTGACGTCACTTCCGCCTTCTAAACCCAGAAGGCAGTTATTATACTTCATACGAGTGAAGTCGGGAATATTTGCACCATCATAGGCGGTCACATGGTCAGGGCTGTTGGACCTATGGTACGCGCAAATGATAGTGGGAGTTCATCATTTTTGTCGCCGATATATTCCTACTACACTCATCTAGGATTAGAGACCCAACCTTCCTGGCGGCGGCAATCGAATATGATGCGAGAGTGACGCTTTAGACCATGCGATCACCGATGCGGGTTCTCTCTTTGTAACAAAGTCCTCGGCAAGCCAGAAATTGCATCACGCACGGGCGTTCATCTCTAACGCGATATTTAATTCTACCATGTTTTGTTTCAAAATATGGCTCACACCAAAATGAAGTTTCCAACAAGACTCTTTTCCCCTAACAACCATATAAATTTGAATTTTACTAACAGAAAAAATGTGTGAAAATGTGACATTAGTTAAATACTTTTTAATCCTATTTGAGGAGCGATGAGACTAGGCTTAATGAAAAAGGGCTCTAGATTTAGCTTTTAATTTTTTGATAGGCTCACAACAGAAAATGTTAATCTATTTGAGAACTAGCCGCGAGATTTTTTCTTTACCTTGGGATAAGAGGTTTTGTAGTTTTTTTTCCCCCCTTAATAATTTACCACTCTTTACGTACACATATATCCTATTAGCTTCTTTTCCTACTACACCTTCGTCCTTTCCTCGCTTCACTCTTCTATTCCTCCAGTCTTGTTTCCCTTTCTCAACTTTTTACTTCAACGTACCTACAGTTCCCCCCCTCTCCCCAATATCACTTATTCATTCCTCTTCCCAACTTTTCTTCCCATTCCAACCACATTTTTATTCTCTTATTCCTTCTGTTTGCATTTCTCCTAGGTCTCAATATGGTGTCGTCCTGTTTGCGGACACGCGGGAACCTGGAGAGGATTATCTGCTTTTTACATTATGAAGAGTACAAACTGCTATGTCATCCCGCCTCTAATTAGACAATGGGTGCCTAACAGTCGTGAGGCCTTTCAGACTTGTCAGTTTAAATTTAAATAAATTACATACATGATTATTTATAGGCTAGGTTATTTTATGCTAGGCTTGGTTAATTTTCGGGAAAGGTCCCGGTGGCCGGTTGGTGCTTCCAGCAACCCCTTCCATCCGTATCACGACCCTCACGTAGTAAATCCCGTGAGTTGCTTTTTTACTAGTTCGCAATCTGGACATTGGATATTTAGGTGGCCATAACATTTTGGTTGTTTTCGCAATCTAGATGTATTTTCCCCTGTTCTCAATATTAGGATACAAGCTCCAATATTAGTCACTTTCTCCACTATTTTTAATCAACTAATCCATCACTCCAATATTATCTCTCTTTCACTCTCAATTTTCTCTTTTAACTTATCCATTCATCTTTATTACCCTGCCACTCAACTCTCTCTACTCACAATTACTTTACATCACCTCATTCTTTTCCATCCCTCCATTATTATAGTTTACCCTCCCCACACTTTTATACCTTCCCTACTCTTTATTTACCTTCCCTACTCTTTACTTACCCCCTCTCTACCCTTCTGTCATCACCCTCATTCTCTGTATTTACTCTCCTCTGTATTTACCCCCCTTTTGTTTTCATCCTTCCCATTCTATCATTACATCTTTACGCTTCCTACTCTTTTTTCCTTATCCGTCTCCATCCTTCCCGCTCTTTTCCTCCCCATTTGTCACTACCCTTGCCCCTCTCCCTTCTAACTTCTCAGTCTTTTCTTCCTTCTCCATATTTACCTTTCCCACTCTTTTATTCCCCACATTGTCATTACCTTACCCCTCTGATTTCCTCTCCCCCCCTTCTCAGTTTTTTCTTTTCTCTCCATTTTAACTCCTCTCAGTCTGTTCTTTCCTCTCCATCTTTCCCTTGCTTTCTTCCCCCTCCAAGTAGGCTATATGTTAGTGGTGGCATTGAGCCAACCTCTATTTGTTCACGTTTACTCTCTACGTGGTCGACATGAAGTGTGCAGTGAGTACACCGACCTGTATCGTGTCATTACCTTCTCCTTGTGACTCTCACCTTGTACTTGTCTGATAACAGCGATACATTACGTTGTGGCACAGGGTCAATGTCATTTCGTAGTCGAGGGGCTAGAGGAGCCATGCAGACTCTTATACTCTTTAAACCACCTCTGAATGAGCTTTCCAGTCGGATAAGATATATCTAGATTTACTGTCGTGCTTATTATTCGTATCTCACTACAATTGTGGTCCCATGTGCCAATATAACCCCTTTCATGATAGGCGACGGACTAAAGTAGTTTAGAAAAACTTAAGTCAAGCAACTTTTGTTTTACCCCCCCCCCAGTGGGGGTCATGAACTATTGATAGGTTGGTGTATGACCGTCCTACTGGCCAGATATATACATTCGTGGCACTTTTGGTTTTTGTGTAAGGTTAGAGTGGGCTGTCCTAGGTTAAGTTAGTTTGTTATATATATACTTATTTAAGTTAGTGTTTAAAAATTGCAGGTTTCATTTTGTGCACATTTTTGGTGGTGTTGCGTGAATGAAATATTTTATATAAAATGGCATTCTTACAAATTTATATGTAAAGATAGATTCACAAAAAAAACCATGAATTTACTTAGAGCTGTAAATAAACTCAACAAGCTAGGCTTATTAATAAATTCTTGATATAAACTAACTCTGTTCACATACTGTGGCCTCATGGGCCACAAGTGGTTCGCGGTCATAGGTTGGAAACCACTGGTGTGGACTTATGAGCCACTACCCCTATCTAGGCCGACACCTTAGCTCAGTCGGTAGCGCGTTTGCCTACTGAGCTAAGAGGTTCTGGGTTCGATTCCTGGTATGGCTGAAAAATGTATCTTTAGTGTGTTTACCTTTTCATAGAGATGAATTAACGGGCGGGATCTGGGTTTTGTGCCTCTTCTAGATCTAGGTAAGTTTATAAGTCGTGTGCTGATATAATCAGTCGGTTCAGAAAGTGCACGTTAAATACCTCAAATAAATGAAAATGAAACCAATATCCACTTTGTTTTAGTAAGTCACTTATCTCGTTTCCTAGGGTTCATCCATAAACCACATAACTTTTTAGCTTACCTTTTTTTGACCCTTCCCCTTTTCACCCACAGTTTCCAACCTGTGTTACTTGGTAAGAGTGAGATGTCATTATGTCTCAGGGAATATTTTGTGACACTAGAAGAGGTATTCAGATTTAATAACACTCAGAATCCATTTTAAATCCTGGATATAAATGATTTCAAGGAATTCTATGACAATATTTTATCAGCCACTTCGGCGGCCACATAGCTTATGGTGCTACTCTCGCGATAGACTAGACTGCCGATTACAGGGAGATCGTGGTTTGAATCCGGTTGGGTGTACCAATTGTTTTCCAATCTATCTCTACGCAAATGTGGGTACACTCCCTCTAAATTAAACCTCCCACATCCACAACACATTGGTGTAACTATTACATACGCGTACAGCCCGAATTGGTAGTAAGACGCGGTGCTAAAAAAAACTATATAATTTGTATTTATGAACAATAATATTATTTTTCAACATTATAATATAAGTACTGTTGGGTTTTAAAGTTGTGTTTCTTAACATTGTGATGTACCCGCCCTTTCCTCATGTAACACCATATATACATTAAAGCTCCCTCCTTTCAACAGCGTTACGTTGTTTATGAACCTCTTAGCGCGTTTCTTCAGTCTAGTGGACTTAAACCCTTCTTAAATTGACTATCAGACTGGGAATTGAACACAAACCCTCTTAAGAGCCTGCACTTGAAACTGTAATGACTACGTTCAAGGCCACATCTCATCAATTTGGAGATAAACGCCTCTTTGACTTTACAAGCGCCATAATCTCAAATGGGCTATGCACGACTTGGACACAATTACAAATATATATATATATATATATATATATATATATATATATATAAAAATATATAAAAAAATATATATAGAAAATATAAAAATATATATATATATATATATATATATATATATATGAATATATAGGAAATATATAAAGTCTGTTCATCGTAGGAATTGTTTTTTGAAAGGCCTTTTTCCCAACCAGAAAGCTATTATATAGTAGGATTTTGGTAGGAAAAAGACCTTTCAGAGAGTAATTCCTACCGTGAATGGAGTATATATAGGAAAATTCCTTAAAACAGCAATTTTCAAACTGTGTTTCACCGTAGCTATCTCAGGCTCCGCGAGGCAACTTTAGAATATCCTTTATTTGTTTTTATATATATATGCCTATAATTATTAATAGGTCTAATAGGATGGAGATCGGAGAGGCTGATTTCTTAGAACAGCATATATACAGGATGTCCCTGGGTCAAACGGCTAAACTTGTGGAAGTGGTAGTGGATCAAAAAACTAATTCAAAATGTATTTTGGAGATTTGCTAGTTTTAGCTTCCTTTTCGTGCAAACAGCAAAAAACTAGATAAAAACAAAATAGGTTAGGTATTTAATAGAATATTTTATTTATTTATTTATTTTGTTCAAATTGACGGCCTCCAGCCCGTAGACAAGCATTGCAACTATCAATGACAGAACGAATGGCTGTCCGACATTGTGCGACTGTTGTTTCTTCGCACGCTTGCGTTATCCTTGGTCGTAATAATTGAAGGTCTTTAACAGGC
>CABFWB010004411.1:48641-59755 GCA_902151455.1 Timema bartmani
TTGTTGGCATTGTTTCGCACATGATGACCTCTTTATGTGGTGAGTTTCACAGAACTCGTCTGACAACAATTGCCAAGGTCATAGTACGCTCTGGTTTATTAAACCCTAGACCTGGCCGCATTGTTTACATGCACTTTCGGGTACGACTAACTAGTACTAAGAAAATGTCTGAAAACGATGGGTTTTAGCTTAGCGTCTTACCACCAGTCCAGGCTATATGAATATTTACACTAAAGTAGTGGTCATGAGCAAGGTAGAATTGAGAGGAAATGTACCCACATCTGCTTGGAGGAAAGCTGGTTTTAGCACTAATTATTGGCATAGGTCTAATTATTTGCTCTGTTAGTTGTGCTACCAACTTCACGGATATTTTTTTTCATGACTTCTCCGTACCTTAACACAGATTTTCACGACTTTAAAAGAGTGCTGATAAACCGGATTACATCTCACCTCATACTGAGTGGGCATGTATAAAAACGTAGCTTTACCTTAATTTTATTTTAACTAAAGTATTCTAAAATTCCATATCATTAGCTTCATTACCAATCCTGACTAAATAAATATATATATATATATATATATGATATATTATATATTATATGTAAATATTTTATATATATCATATATTATATGTATATATAGTATATTATATTTTATATATATAATATATTATATATGTTCCTATTATTTATTAGCATTGCGATGTGCTACCTGTTTACTAAAATTAACTAAAGGATTAAAATAATCTAGTAATTTACTAAATCATAAAAAACAAAGATAGAAGGGGGATTGAACGAGCCCTTAGTGGGAATGGAGTGGGGTCAAAAATCATTTTAAAAAAAGTCTTACTTTATTTAAGGACGGACTCTTTTAACGAAAATCCTTTTATATGATTATATGATTTAAATTAAATATTTATTTTTGTACTGTCGCGTTCCACCGATAGTGCTGATTATTAACTATCTAGTTTAGTATGTAACCTAAGAAAGCAAAATAATAAGTGTAAATATGAAGGAAATGCATCAAGAGAGAAGACGGGAAACCAAAGTATGCTCAAATTAAAATTTCAGATCACTCTGTCGTGGTATGAACCCCCGGCCTCCTGGGTCAAGAGTCAGGTCTGCTCTATATGACCCACATAAACCGGCTGGCTTTCCAACGGTATAAAATTCATTAAAATGGCCTACTTTTATTTTAGTGCCCATTCAGTGGTGGGATTGACATAGCATATTATGTTGTTGGCGATTTCCTTTTACAAGTTTACGATCATTCCGACAAGATAAACATCACAAGAGGCGAGCGTAGAGAAAGTTCAGCACTTTTATAGCCGACAGATTGCTCTAGCACGCTTGAGTTTAAAAGACCGGCTTTCGATTACCGGCTGCGTTAACTGGATTTTTGTTCTCAGTGTATCTTATAATTTAGATTGTAAAAGGCTATTTTTTCTCCAGTGCATGTTGTTATTCAAACGTGTTATACACATTTTTACTACCCAACTGGAATGAGGAAATGTAGCCACATTTGCGGGGGGGTGGGGTGGAATAAGTGAGAAACCAATAAGGAAAATATACTCTAATTATATCCACCCTGGATTAAAACCTCGACCTTGCCTTCACCTTTCACTCAGGTTATCTGACCCTGAAATTTAAACCACGTGGACACCGATGTGAGTCTAGGCTAACGCAGGTTCATTTCATTATAATTTAACCTTATCGTGCTATTGAACCACAATAAATCAGCTCATCCTCCAAGACGTTCTAATACAAGCTATAAACTTTGTCTGTCCAATTTTTATTTGTTTATTACAACTGCGTCTTACTACCCGTTCGGGTAATACGCCTATGTAATAATTACACTAATGGGTTAGGGATTAGGAAGGTTGTATTTAGAGGAAATGTACCCACATTTGCGTGGAGGGAGATTGGAAAACCGTGTAGGCTAAACAACAATCAGCCCACCCAACCGGGATCGGAACTTCGATTTATCCATCATTGGCAATTCAATACATAGTGAGCGTGACTCCTTAGACCATTTGAACACTGTTGAGAGTCTGATCATTTAGCTTTCCACTCTGTCACGAGTTGTAAAATTACTGTGGATTCACACGTTCGCCGAAAAATAAGCGAAGAACAGAAACAAGGTCACGGGACGAGCTCTAAGCCAATCACAAGATTTCCGATTCATCGGAGCGAGCTGTTCCGCTTAAGTTCAACTCATCTTTACTTCGTCTGCTCTTCCTGAGATGTTCGGCACAGGAGAACCAATCAGATCTCAGAACCAACCCATCCCCAATCAGTGCGCATGCGCATTTGACAATCCAAGCGCTCTTCAGCCAGAAGCTAGCAGACAGCTTCGTTGGCCGTTGTGAGGAGATTTGAAATAACCCTTTCATGTAAAGCGTGTGTCTCGATTTATTGTATTGTGTCACGACACAGCGTTATAATTTGAAAACATCCGTCGGGAGAATGAGCTAAGATGTATATGTTTATCCACTAGAAAATATAATAGGTAATAATCAGCTGTTTCAAGTAAGCGTTGCGATACATCATAGCCGTAGAGCCCCGTAAAATGGTGAGACGCGATACAGCGAAAAGTGCCATTCAAAGATGGAATCAAGTCCTTTTTCTTTTTATAGTTATTAGATATGAATGATTTACAATGTTTTTGAAAAACGAAATTATCTTGTTACACGAAATCCTCCTATAAGACGAAATAACACCGCTTTTACAAAAAAAATCTTTAAATAAACACAAAATTAAGAAGAAATTAAGTAGAAATATTGACCATGCTGTAATTTGATTAATATTTTGTTGTAATGTAAGCTAACTTTAGGCTACAAGATTGTGAAATATGCAGACAAACTTGATGAATAATTTTAAAGCAAATATATAAGGTTTCAAGAGTAAATTTTAATTTTGTATACATTGTCTCAATATGTAAACAATACTTAAACACTTCAGATAACATATAATTTTGAATAGACACGAAATAACACTGAAAAGTGAGATTTAAAAAACGAAATTTAACTAAAAATAATAAAACAATTTTTACCTAGCTCAAATCATGGGTCAATATACATTGTGTGAATTGGTGCGCCACCGAGGCCGGTTCTGCTTTATATTTTTGGCGAACGTGTGTTGTCCCGTTGTTTTAATCCCCCCCTTCCATGCCGTACTTGCGAAGATCTGCCAACGTTGTAACTGGAGGTCGGAGGAACTGTCAGCAGTAATAGGACCTCGTATCGCTTCCTGTGCGTGGTGCTGACTAGAATACGCTGACTGTCCAAGTGGTCACATTCAGGATCTGAGTCAGCGCAGGTCATTCTCTGAGCCGATCAAGTAATCTTCTCTACTGTGTTCAACACTACAGCTCAATTTTTATATAAAGGGCCTTTTATAAAATACATAACCCTATAATACCATGAAAAACTAGTTCCAAATATCCATTTTGTACCAAATCTTTAAGGTCATTTTAGGAAAAATTATAATTTTCTAAACTTGGTCCTAACTACTTTTATAGAAAAATAAACATAACATAAATCTTTATCATGTAAAATAAAAACCCCAGACATTAATTTTAAACAAAATAGTAGTAGCTATTTTCACAATATTTAAAAAAATCAAAAATAAGACATCATTATTTAAAAAGATTTTTTTAAGAAAAAAAATACCTACATAAAATTATGAATATTGTAAAAAAACTTACCAGATACCCATTTCAAAGAAAATCGTTGAAGCCATTTTAAAATATTTAAAATTGTAAAAATATCATCACTAAACTAACCTTAAATTATTATTTCTTACCCAAAACCAAGTAGACGGTGTTATTTGGGA
Source organism: Timema bartmani (assembly GCA_902151455.1). Taxonomy (NCBI): domain Eukaryota; kingdom Metazoa; phylum Arthropoda; class Insecta; order Phasmatodea; family Timematidae; genus Timema; species Timema bartmani. The sequence continues at coordinate 52,475 of CABFWB010004411.1, forward strand.
GGTCAAACACTCCCCAGTCCCCAGATATCAATTTTAAACCAAATTGTTAAAGAAATTTTCAAGAAATTTGGAATTAAAAAATCACTATTTAGTAAATTAAACTTAATTTAAGGACAAGAGTTTTTTTTAAAGTCCAATAATACTCGTGTAGTATCGAAATATCAAGTTTAAAAATCCATCAAACAATTTTATATCTGTGGCCAGGGACGGACATACAGAATTGTAGAATCCACTTATTTTGTTTGGAGGTACATAAAATGTAAAGATACATTATAATCTAGCGGTTGAAAAATTTCACTGATACAATACTTTATTTTTAGTTAAGAAAGTAAAAATATATTATTGAATTGATTATTTATGTATGCCTACTAGTAATTATCGGGAACAACGCACTAGCGATGGGTGAATTGCTTCTACTTTCTTCCCTAAATAAACCAAATAACCTGAGCTGTGGACGATTAAAAAAACCTACTTTAAGATCAAACAATAATGTTACCCGCTTAGGTGGCCGCGTGGTCTAACGTGCAACTCTTGAAGTAGTCTAGAATGCTGAAAGCGAGGAGATTGAAGTTTGAATCTCGGTCGGGTGTACTGAGAAGGTTTTTTCGAAATGTTTTTCCACCCTACCTCCACGCAAATTCGGGCACACTTCCTTAAATATAACTTCCCTAAACCCCAAACCCATTAGCGTAGTTAGTATATGCGTATAACCCGAATTGGTAGTAAGACGCGGTGGTGCTAAAATCCGATAGTGTTGTTACCAAGTAATACTAGTTTTATAATTATTTAAGAATGTGTTGTTTTTGTTTCATGTTATCTCTTTAAAAAAATCACTTAATAAAACGTAAAACACTAAGATGAGAAGTTCTCTTTAGACTTGCCATGACGTCACAGGTAGACAACGTCCTTATGAGTGACGTGGGAAGTATTTTCTGTGTAAGCCACTCTTTACTGAGCACGTATCGATTGTGTTTTGTGTGTGTGTGACACAGTACACTTCATGCTGACCGACCTCAAAAGTAGCACACGTCTTCCTGCAGTTAGACAACGAGCGTGCGACAGTAGGACTACAGTCTGTACCCCTGTCACTACTACTGGAGCAGGATATTGCAAGACTTGTCTCGTTCTGTCCAGGTCAAGTCATTGTGATCAGCAAACGGTGGATATGTCATACCCCCACTCCCCTCAACTAAGACCCAAAATAGAGTTAATAAGATAATAAATCTTATTAAGTAAATATCAAATTTAAAGCACAGATGATGTGTCAAATACATAGACTACATTTTAATCTCCAGGGCTACGAGTTATAGCAATAAAATTAATACAACTATCTCCGGCCTTGTGGTGTAGTGGTCAATGAACCTGGCTACGAGCCTAGGGCTACCGTGTTCGGTTCCCAGCTGGTATCTTGTTCTTCTAAAGGGAACTATCCCAATGGTCGCCAGTGGTTGGTAAATTAGGTTTAAATTATGTTTATGACTCCCACTGGTCCACACCTCCATATTCACTATCATCACTTCATCTCATAGCTAGTACTTGTAGACAACCTCCATACTCACTACCATCACTTCATCTCATGGCTGGTACTTGAAGACAACCTCCATACTCACTACCATCACTTCATCTCATAGCTGGTACTTGTAGACAACCTCCATACTCACTACCATCACTATCATCTCATAGCTGGTACTTGAAGACAACCTCCATACTCACTACCATCACTTCATCTCATAGCTGGTACTTGTAGACAACCTCCTGTGGTGTACCCTGGGTAACGCTCTGTGCCACCAGAGAGGCTGATAGTCTACATACAGACGACCGAACTGGATGTCATATTCCTCCTGGTTAGTATTACCATGCGTTAAAAACATCCATGCACATTAAAAGGGGCTCTAAAACGCAGCATTGAAAAAAGCATGAAAATAATATATTTGCCACATCGAAAACAAGGCCGTAGCAGGTAGCTTATTAATTAACAATGCCTTATTTATTATTTACTCTTCAAGCAATATCAAATTAAGGGTAGAATAAAATTACTAGTACAGTAGCCATGATTCCGATGTTTAAGTAAGCCACATGTTTATTTTTAACGCTCTTAATACAAGCTAAGAGTTATTTAATCCTAGGACAGCACTTATTAAGCCTCTTACTACACTTGATTTCACAGAAAGTTAGGACTAAGAAACTCCGGCCTGACTGGTAATTGAACTGACAAACCAACTAGTTTTTGTTAATTAACACATTGAGGCATATTAAGGATAGAGCTTATAACTAATTACTATTTATATCAAGTAATAAATATCTACTAATAATATCTTACACACTTTAATTTCTGTGATATATGGAAAATTAATTATACACCTATTTGAAAACTGTGATAAGATATTTATAAAAAGTAAATGTTATCAAAATAGTTTTAGAGTTCTAAACAAAACAGTTTTTTTTAAACATGCCACAAATTTCCTAAAGTCTGTATTCTTAAACTAAAGTTTAGTGCATATATTTAGCGTAATGAATGAGTTTGAATTAACTACCAACTATAGAAAAAAAAGTAGTTCACAACTGCTTGTGCTGATACATGTTTTGAAAGTAATCACATTTAATTATTTATTATAACTATAATTTTGACCGTCAAAACCCACTAAGTAGCTAGAACAATTACTAGCTATTAAAGAAGTAGAACTCACATAATTTCGAGAAACTTTTTTTTATCGGTCTGGCATTTCTGACCGGGCGAGCTATCTGGTAATTAGATCGCCTGTGTGTGTAGACATTTAGCCGGTCTGGTGGCACAGAGCATTGCCCAGGGGGTAACATAATATGGGGCTGTCTACACGTCGTACCCGCACTGATAGTGATGATAGTGTGGAGACAGGAGTGATCTTAAGCCTAATTAACCCAACCCCTGGGGGCCACTTTCGGTGGAAAATACACATGGTACCAGCCGGGAATTGATCCAGTGACCCCAAGATTCCTAACCAGGCGCACTAAACCACGGGAACCGTTGGAGGCGTGAACTAGTCTCTCACCCTTCCTTCACCTCTGACAAGGCGTGTATTAATCACAACTTGTGAATGTGTGGAATGCCAGGTCTACCACCGTGGTTCGGATCCCACGTTAAACTGTAGGTCCTCTATTTCATCTCACAATCACCTCACCATTACACATTAGCGTAAGTGCGTATAACATGAACGGGTAGTAAGACGCGGTGATGATGATGATAATAATAATAATAATAATAATAATAATAAACTAGTCTCTCGGCTTAAAAAATCTGTCAGTTCATTTGACCATGCTTAATTTCATGGGTGTGTTGACATTAACTTTTTCATAAGATTAATATTCCTATTTCAATTTTAGAATATTTATCAATAATTTTGTCAGCTGTTTATAAAATATATTTTTTATTTCGAAAAGAAATTAAAGTAGTCAGTGTCCCCCAGACGAGATGTGCGAAATTAATCTAGTCACTTTCACCTTATTTTTTTTAATTTTTCAATTTTTTTTAAGAGGCTAAGTTTTCTCTTCTGATCCCGTCGTTGAAAAGTTCTTTTGTACGTTGATAATTGAATTTCCTCCCAGACTAAGGCCTTCGCTGAACAATATAGATATCCCTGTGTTATAAACTGAATAAACCCTCTCGATGTTAATAGGAGGTGAATTGAAAAAGATTCATGTCGGGAATATTACCCGCCATTTTTAGAGGGGATAAGAGTGGAGGTAGGGTGAAAGAGGTGGCTGAAAGGATTTAAAAGACGTATAATTTATTTTAAAATCATGGCTATTTAATCCGATGTATAAACAAATGAACAATGAAGCTAACATTATTTGTATCAGTATAAATTGACTAAAGAATTGACATTGTTCTCAAGTACATTCTAGGTATCCTAAATCCTTTATTTAGTAAAATGTATGTGATAAAATATGTTCAATTTTATTTACCAAACGTCTTTATTATAATCCTTGAATATTAAAGGTAGGCCTATATAGTATACAGAATGTAAATTATTATTTATATTTTAATCAAAATCTTTCTATAAGTATTTGTAACTTAATTAGTAGGACATATAGTGTTTCATAATACAGTAGGATCTGGCTAGTTTGACATTGGATAGTTCAAACCCCTAAAAATTATATAGTTAGAACCCATCATGATTCCCCATGAAATTCCTATTCAAATCAATGGTGAAAAATATCTTTTAATTCGAGTTTTAAATGGAAATATTTGGATAAATCGAAACTAGATATTGTAAATTTGTTCGATTTTGTACTTATCTCAAACCTTATATTTATTAAATCAACCTATATTCCAAGAATGTCAAATAAAGCTAGTATAGTAAAATATGGCAGTATAATAGCATAGTAAAATAGAAAGCTTGGAATTCTGCACCGGCGCGGCGTCGAGCGGGTTTCCTAGAGTAGGAGATGTGTTGGCTCTGCTCTCTTCTGAGGGACAATGTAATCACGCCTGGCCTAGCATGGAAGGGGTAAACTATCATATGGTGCGTCCTCAATGTCTGTAATTTTCTTATCCTAATTTTTCCAAGTTTTTATACAAGGTGTTCCAAATAAAACCTATCCCACAAGCACAGTATTTCAAAGCCTGTGTTCATAATATGCACCACCAGAGGCTATCTATAGTTCCGCTCATTGACTAGGAGAACTTGTTTGTGAAACTATGCATAGCGGAGGTTGGCGCACATTTCAGACACATACTTTGAAATACTATGCGTTTGGGCTCAGTTTTATGTGGGACATTCTGTATTTTGTGTTCACCTTTTCCTTGTTTTTTCATGTATGGTATGTAGCCTATAGATTGTGTATGTATGTATTATATAACATATATAAAATGTGTATGTTTATATGTACCATATTTGAGGTTTTAGATTCATAATTGTATACAAGATGCCTAGATACTCTTAAAAATGGTTAATTTGAATTTAGTATATTTTGAAGGTTTTTAAATAAAGTTTTAGTAAAAGTTATACTCTATTTGCATTGTAACATTTAGGGTTTAACCATTTTCTGAAATGTTAATTTAACTACCAATCACTATCTAAGTTTGACGTGCACTTTCTAAGCCTTTTACACCCAATTCTATATCCAGGAATTTAATACCTAAAGCTAGCAGGGCTAGCCCGCCTCCAAACAAACTTATTGATAATATCACATATATTTTTTATTTATTTGAGGTATTTAACATGTACTTTATGAACCGACTGATTATATAAGCACACGACTTATAAACTAACTTAAATTTATAACATACACAACAACCAGTTCCCGACTGCTAACTCACCACTGTGAAAGTAAAAACAACATTTCTCTAATAATTATATTTCTTTTGACCATGCCAGGAATAGAATCTGAGAGCATTTACTCATTAGACAGACACGCAACCGACTAAGCTAAAGTGTTGGATATCATAGTAGACTAAGTAATCGACCCAAAGATTCCTAGTTTCTTAGAAAGATTCATGATAAGGGTAGCGTTTAATTTTTCGCAAAACAAATCTGTTACAAAATAAAAACTTCTCTTGTATAACCTTTTCCCCCATTAAGCTCATAAATGAAAGAAGTTTAACAGCGTGGAAGATGGTTATTAGTGAACTTCAAACATAATTACTCTCTTATCTGCGGCGTCTGAATGAGACCATTGTCTGGAGGGGAAACAATGAAAACTTTAATAACAGATATTGTCTCGTTCATTCCATTTTGTTGCGAGCTATGATTGTATTTTCAATTTGTTGTGGCTCTGAAGTGTTTAGCCCTCTTAGAAGGGGTAGGAAGGTATTATCGCCAGTTCATGCAAATTGCCCTTTTATCGCGATCGAGAGGTAACGATGTTATTTTAATATATTGTTTGATTTGAAATAAAACCGCATTCATATTTTTTTAGGTGAAATATACATTTGGTGCTTATATGAACGATTTGTTTTAGCATCGCGTCTTACTACCCGTCCGGGCTATACGCATACGTACTATTACACTAAGGTGTTAGGTACAGATTATAATTGGGGAATTTTAGATGAAGTTTAGTCGAATTTGCGTGGAGGAAGAGTGTAAAATTATACCCTATAGGTATTCGAACCCCGATCACCCAGTCATCAGCCAGTCTATTCTATTGTGAAAGTGACGCCTTAGACCACGCGGCCACCGAAATATGATTTATTTTTACTACCTCATAAAATAAATTTTATTTTCCTTTTGAATAGACTTTATTTATTGAGGGTTTTGGTTATACATTTACACTATTTTACGGTAGAAGTATTTAAGATAATTGCACCTAAATTCCAAAGCTATATTGTTCATTGAATGCTGTTCAAATTTGAGTAAAACTTGCAGCCCTAGGCCTACATTCCAAGTGACTCGTTTGCTAACTGCGCTAGGCTCGAGTCCAAACGAATTCCATTAGAACACAAACATTTCACGGATTAAGTAAGGCCGTTTGAAAATAAATAGCACCGTCTACATTAAACATTCGAACAATCTGCAATTAAATTTGTAAATATAAAAACACGGATGAAATTATTTAAATATTTTTCCAAGATGTTTTTCTTAAAAGAAGTAATTTGTCAATCCTCTAGTTGAAGAGTTTTTTTATTTACTTTTATCGTTTGGATTCTTTTTGTGTAATTGCTCTGAAAGAAAGGAATTCCTCTTTATGTTGTGTCATCTTCATTCTTTAGTTCCTATTTCTTGAGATCTCTAAGCTAGGGCCTAATGAGGTTTTTTTTAAGTTTGAAAACGGCTTTCTTTGAATTGATTTCAATTACTTAAACTGTGGCGATGAATGTTAAAGAAATGCTGTGTGTTCTACTTCCAAGAAAGATTTATGAAAACGATAGAAAATATCTGACCGGTTATGCTAGATGACCTTGCCTCTTTACTCAAGACTCCAGAGTCCATTTCTAGCCGTGCTTAGAATTAAAGTGGAACTTCTGGTAATATCACGATGATTGTAACTATTATTATCAAGGGAATAGAAAGCTAATTTTTAAGGGGGGTGAAGGGGTTGCTAGAATATTTTTCTATACCTTGACTTAATAAAAGTTGTTATACGCATATATTAAACCCTCCTAGGAGGGGCCATCAAACTACAGGGGCTTCTGGACACCTCCTTTTTACACATCCTTGATAATAATTACTACAAAGGTACATACTATTTTACAAATGTTGCTTTTTATGAACCTTGTTTGGTGTAAGCTTATACGCCATTCACGACCTAAGTTTACTTGGATGACAGCTCAAAAAGTAACTAGAAAATAGTCCCTAAAATATC
>CABFWB010004412.1:0-32467 GCA_902151455.1 Timema bartmani
ATTCCTAGCTTCCTCCTCCCCCCTCACATCAATCCCGGATCCACCCCCCTGTATTAAATGTAGGCCTATAAGATTTCCAATAAAGCAGATATAATAACAAAGTCACAATAAAGATAATAATACTAAACAGACAACAGTAAACATGGACTTGAGTTAGTGATAATGTTATTTCTTAAATGGATTATACAGGATGGGGCAGAAAGTGTTGACACATTTAATAACACTATATCTTTACTATTTTAACTAAAAATGCTTCAAATTAAACTTAAAATAACAACTAAAGATTGACAATTTTCTACATAATCTTGAAATTTTCATGTTTTTAAAACAATGTCGTTAAGATGGCCCCCATTATATACTATACATTGTTGTATGCGCTCCTCAATACTTGGCATGTCTTTGCGTTGTGTGTCTTGATGAATTTCTTTAGCTTCAACCATAATTATTTAAGTTGCTGAATTGTTCTTGGGTGAGTTGAGTAAACATGGCTCTTTAACATGCCACAACAAAAAAAAAATCCGTAACTTTTAGGTCTAGGGAACGTGGGGACCATGCAATGTCCCTAACTCGTGAAACAAGGTGCCGCAGGAAATATTGTGTGAATAACCTTCAGTAATGTTCTAACTTTCTGACCCCTGAACTGCAACGTAAGTGTACGTTTATGCTGCATCCTCGCTGCTGGCACGTGGATGCTCGCCAGGAACCTCGCTGCTGGCACATGGATGCTCGCCAGGCACCTCGCTGCTGGCACATTGATGCTCGCCAGGCACCTCGATGCTCGCTATGGAGCGTTTACCCTGCATCTGTTCATATTGCTGTAATATGCTGGCATGAGAGGTTAGTCGTGTTTCGTGGGAAGGAACGAAGCTGTCTCAGTCATCTGATGACAATGATAAGGATTCATTTTTGACAAAAATGTAGTTTATGACAAGGAGAAAGAGGAGAAGGTATGGAGTGAATCCTTTGAATCAAGAACACTATCGCCAAGGTTACTTTCACCAGTTCTATAAAGAGCTCAAGAACTATCCAAAGAGGCTTTTCAGGCACTTAAAGATGTCACAACCAACATTTCTGTATATTTTAAATCTTATTGAACCAGAAATTATGTGAAGGAACCAATCATAGCTCAAGTTTCGAGATGTCCGGCGATGGTCGAGGCTCGGAAAACCAACTGATTTGTTATCATCGCTATAGCGAGGATAGCAGCGGGCACTGAGGCGAGCAGCGTTGATGCGGGAGAAATGCACCAACAAAGGTGACTAGTTTTGTTTCATCATCGCCACAGTCACATCCATGTTCATAGCTCGGCGATGTGCCAGCAGCGAGGATGCAGCATAAAAGTACCCTAAGGGAATGTATACCAACAACATGTAGTTCCAGCAAGATGGTGAGATGACCCACACAGCCCGAACATCGTCCTATTCCTACCGACTACCCTGCGGCCAACCCCGTCACAAATCGGGCGGCCAACACGTACTTTTTATTGTGGGACATGTTAGAGAATCATGTCCACGCAACTCAACCAAGAACAATTCATTAACTTAAAGCAATTCAACTAGTGGCATTACGCAAAGTCATATGAAGATTTGAGAAGCGCATGCAATAATAATATTGCATATACTGGTGGCCATCTTAGGGACATTATTTGAAAAAAAAATCAAGACTATGGAGAAAATTGTCAATCTTATGTTGTTATTTTAAGTTTGATTTGAAGTATTTAGTATTAAAATAATAAAGATGGAGTGTTATTAAATGTGTCAACACTTTCTGGCCCACCCTATAGTAACAAGATAAAATAAAATACTGTCCCTATTAATATTACAAACATAGTCCAACCCAGTTTAGTTATTGTACGAATGATCCTGTAAACCTGATTGGTTTAGCTACTGTATAAATGAACTTATACACCTAGTTGGTTCAGCTATTATATGAATGAGCTTATATACTTAGTTGGTTCAGCTATTATATGAATAAACTTATAAACCTGATTAGCTAAGCTATTGTATGAATGAACTTATAAACCTGGTTAGTTAAGCTATTAATATGAATGAACTTGTCAACATGGTTATTTAGGTATTATATGAATGAACCTATACACCTAGTTGGTTTAGCTACCATATAAATGAACTTATACACCTACTTCGTTCAGCTATTATATGAATGAACTTATATACCTAGTTGGTTCAGCTATTATATGAATGAACTTATAAAACTGATTAGCTAAGCTATTGTATGAATGAACTTATAAACCTGATTAGCTAAGCTATTGTATGAATGAACTTATAAACCCGGTTAGTTAAGCTATTGTATGAATGAACTTGTCAACATGGTTATTTAGCTATTATATGAATGAACTTGTATACCTAGTTGGTTCAGCTATAATATGAATGAACTTATAAACCTGGTTAGTTAAGCTACTATATGAATGAACTTGTCAACATGGTTATTAACTATTATATGAATTAACTTATATACCTAGTTGGTTCAGCTATAGTTAGAAATGAACTTATAAACCTGGTTAGTTAAGCTATTATATGAATGAACTAGTCAACATGGTTATTTAGCTATTATATGAATGAACTTATATACCTAATTGGTTCAGCTATTATATGAATGAACTTGTCAACATGGTTATTTAGCTATTATATGAATGAACTTATATACCTAGTTGGTTCAGCTATTATATGAATGAACTTATAAAACTGATTAGTTAAGCTACTATATGAATGAACTTGTCAACATGGTTATTTAGCTATTATATGAATGAACTTATAAACCTGGTTAGTTAAGCTATTATATGAATGAACTTGTCAACATGGTTATTTAGCTATTATATGAATGAACTTATAAACCTGGTTAGTTTAGCTATTATATGAATGAACTTATAAACCTGGTTAGTCTAGCTATTATATGAATGAACTTGTAAACCTGGTTAGTCTAGCTATTATATGAATGAACATGCCCACCTTGAGGCTGAAACAAAATACCTTATACATCAACCGGTCACAGATTGAAATTATAACCTTTTCTAATTTGTTCCAATTAGATTTATCTCGTAATGTACGAGTGTAAAATCCCGTGAAAATGGATAAACTGTAGGGCCTATCTTGTTGTAGATGTATATTGCGACCAGGCCAGCGTGAAAAAGGAAGAAAGAAAGTAAAGGTCATTTGTTTAATAATTTACCTGTGGAGCACATAACGACGTCAATTATACGCAACGGAGTGTTGACATGTTAATGAGCAATTATGTCGGTTGCTACAGTCCAATGGCCGTGTCAGCAGACTCGCTGACCTACCCCAACACAATCACTCGCCACACAGGTGCAATTAGTGTAGAGGAGAGGGTGGGAAGTGGGGGTGCTAAGCGTGGTGAATCGCTGCTTGTGGTGTATTAACCAACAATCAGATATCACTATGAAAACATTATTGTTTTTTAATTATTACGTTCAACCCAGGTGTTATTATAGTCTCTGGAGTAGAGAAGAAGGAAAGATTCCATATTAGCTTCAAGGGAGGATGGGAAAAAAATAGTGGTGAAAAATAATTTTTTTTAAAGCAATCCCCCGTCGTGTCTGGGGATATTCGAACTTTGATATTCCTTTCACTAGCTGTATAGTACATTGAGTACTTTACGTCTTAGACTTCGTGACAATCCATATGGGAGTGAGTTATTGTCAAAATCTAACATTTATTGTTCATATTAATACTATTATTTATTAATATTATGTATGACCGGAACATTTTTCTCCACGGGGATTGAGGAAACGAGGGCTAAACGTCAAGATAATCTATTTTATACCTCAGTTTTAGCTTCTTTGGTGCTGACTGACAGCTCACAGCTGACTTCTGACAGTCAACAGTTAGGTATATACCTAAATTTTAACTGTCAGAAGTGACAACTGCTAAAGACATGTTTTTTGCAGATCATATGGTTCGGCGTAGGGATACATAATTTGGTCTGGTAGCTTTTCAAAGCCGTCAGAAGTCAGCTGTGAGCTGTCAGTCAGCACCACAGAAGCTAAAACTGAGGTATAGCTTGCTGGTGACTTTGTGGTTCGAATCCTAACCGGTTGTACTAAGGGAGATTTCCTTTAAGTGCTCTACAAATTTTCCTTAACACAAATTTTGGGGCATTTCCTCTAAATGCTACCGTCCTCATCTCCACCGCATTAGTGTAGTTAAATGTGAGAAGCCCAGACGGATAATAAGAAGCTGAACATGTAAAAAAAAATATACCGATGGGGTTGGTACAGTGTTCCAACCATGGAGGCTTTGGATTCAATATCTAACAGGTGCACTGGGAGAGATTATTTCCCATTATTAATCTTCTCCATCGCGACGAGTGTTTTACACTATTTTCAAATCAACCCTTATCAATTTATCATTATGTGTCTCTACATTAGTATCAGTTCTAGATAGATCGAATGGGGAGTCGTACTCTTTCTCACAATTATAAAAAATGGTGCGGTGCACAGATTTATCTCTCTTTTTATCTTAAAATAGACATTTACTTAAACTCGTAGATTTGTGAAATGAAATAATATACATTGTTGCAGAAACACTTAATTAAAGAGCATAAATAAAATAGTATACACTGTTACAAAAACATTGAAAAAGAAGAGGACCTTCATATTCTATTTATATAAATTATGGAGGTCTTTGAAAATGATATTGATAGTTTATATATATATATATATATATGTATATATATAATTATCAATGTCATTTTATATATATATATTTATATATATTTGATTATATCTCAGAAACTCTTGGTTATATAAAAACATATTTCAAATAAAAAATTCGTATTTTTAATATACTACAACTCTACAAAGATAATGTATTTCGTTTCCAAAACGTTGAGGAGATATGATAAAATTTGAAATTTCAACTCATAATACCTGCCCTCAAATTTATGTTTATGGCCAAATGAAAACCGCCATTTTGTTTGTAGTATTAAACAATTATCAAAATCGTTAGAGAGTGCTTTGGGGCAATCGATTTTTTTATCTTTTGCACTTCAGTATGCTACCCATTTTAGGATTAGATATATACGAGTAACTCCATAATCTCTTCGGGGAGCCTTATGAAAACCTTAGATACCAAATTTTAGCTTGATCAGTAAAATTGTTTTGGCTTTAGTCCAAGATATAAACAGATACACACACAGACAGACAGGATCGCGAAAACAAAGTTTTCTGTTTCAGGGGCTATGAAACATCGATATTTACCAAAATCTCGATTTTGATTTTGTTTTATGATCACAAAAAGTCTCTCTTTGAGAGGTGGAGAGAAAATAAAGATAGCTAGCCCACTCTTATTTTGGAAAGAAGAGCTAGCGGGAGGATTCACTAGCAGGTAGAGTGGGAAGGGGAGGATTTTAAAACAGTGAAATTCTCGTTCTTTCTTTTTTTTTTCCCCCAACGAGTCTTACAACTAGTTCGGAGTAGCCACACATACACTTATAAGTAAAGGAATATGGACTTTAGAGCAAATGTACCTGAATTTTCGTGGAGTAATAGTGGGAAATTATTTAATAGGTTAACACCCTTAATATATCCATCACCTAGGTGGGTTCTGCTCTTTTGGTTTTAATCGTCAAGCTCAGCAATCAGTAGTTAAATTTACGATCAAACTTCTAATATATTATATGAATAGTTTGTATTCCTAATGGAATAATACCGGTAAGGTTGACATAGTGGAAACGTCCCCTGCTTCTGATGCAGTATATCGGGGTTTGAATCCCAGCAAACTGCATTGAATACGGTGTTTATATGGGTGGAATCGTGGTACAAAGATAGGTATGAATATATATTAATATAGTCCCTATATATATTATATATTTAAGGAACAATTTCCGATAAAATTTACAAGTACTGTTCATTACTACATTATTAACTTATTTTTATACCCGCAAACCCCATCTTATTACCAATAGGGGTTCTTCATCTACTTATATTAATGAGGTAGAAACGATGAAGTTATAGTTTAAGAGGAAATGTACTCGAATTTGCGTAGAAGAAAGGTGGCGTACAAGTTTAGGAGAATCACTAAAGTAAGTCTACAGACAAACGTTATTCTAAGACCCGCCTCGGTGGCGTAGTTGGCTAACGTGCTAGTCGTGTTGAGCTCAACCGCCGAGGACGGGGAGATCGAGGTTCGAATCTCGGTCGAGTGAACTGGGGGTGGTTTTTACCTAAATGGTTTTCCACTCTCCCTCCACGCAAATGTGGGTTCACTTCCTCTAAATTCACCTCTCCCAATTCCTGTTCCATTAGCGTAATGCGCATTTAAGCGTATAACCCGAACGGGTAGTAAGACGCGGTGCTAAATATATATATTATTCTAAGACCAACCTTCTCGACAACGGAAAAATACGGACTAGACGAAAGTGATTTGTCCACATACCCAGTGGCACGAGTTGGATATAGCTTAAATTAATTTCAGAGAGGCTTAAATTAATTAAGATTGAGTAAATGGTGGTTTTACTCTTTAAGAATACTTTGGCAAGTATTGACATTTATTTTAATTATGAATAACATCAACTTTACCCTTCCATTCAAAACATATTACACGCATGGTATTATTTCCAAAGTTGTTTAGTGTAGCTTTGCTGAAAAGTACTCCCTTTATCTCCTATTTTTTTTTATTGTTTCATGAGAAAATAAAATAAAACTGTTTTGACGAATGTTTTGCGTGAGTTAGTAAGATATATTTAAGTGCCTGTAGATTAATTATTATTTTTAAAGAGCGGACCCACCTTTTGAACTTTCCCATATAAAATACGTCAAATCTTTTAACACAATAATATCACAGTACAAGACCGGCCATTAAAAAATTAGTAGAGCAATAGAAAAAGCGTCTAAATCCAGGCAACGGTATTGTGGCTTTTATTAGCGTTTTAGATTAGATAGCTAGTTTAAATTTAAATAATATATTAAATGTACAGTCTAATACTGTGGCAATGTATGTGATTTGTTGGGAAATTGTTTCCTCCATTATTTGAGTTTTCTTGAAATAATCAGGAGATATATTACTCTGAAAGAAAATAGTTAAATCATAGTATTTTGTAAGAGTAAGTCTGTTTCCTTTGTTTAAATAATTCGCCGTTGATATTTCAAAGTGATAGGTACTTATTACTATATTCAAGAGGAACAGAAAAAGGTATATACATATATTTTTTATGTTTGAGATTATGTTGGTTGGGGTTTTCGTGTTGGAGGGAAAAGGTTGAACTAAGCGTTGCGCCAATCAGCCATAAAACATCCAGTTTCTAGGGCACACATCAGGGGAAAGGGGTAAAAAAAGGGCACCTCACCCAAAAGCGAGATCATGATATTACAAAAAATGTGAGTGGAAAAAGCTTCTAACAAGCAAATTCCGACACAAAAAATAATTACCTACGTGATCGTTAAATTATTACAAATGAAAAGAACTGTCAAAAATGAAAACTAAACATATCACATTATTTTATTATTAATACAATTTTGTGTCACCTGTCAGTTGGAAATATTCACTTATTTTAACAAATACATACACCATGAAGATAGGCAGATAGTTTAATTCATGGAGTGAAGAAGAAGACATACACAATTTGTACTTACATATTTGGTTAAATCACAATATTGTAACCAAGCTATAAAAAGCAATATATAACGTGTTTATCTATAAACTATACCTACAAACCAAATAATAATCGCGCTGTAATAACATTTTGTCTTGTTTGAAAGATTAACAATTAAAATACACATTCTACTTCACAGGGAATTTTAAACCAATGTATACTAAATTTGTTACGAAAATATCTAAAGTTCTCATAGCGAAGAAATTGGCTCACTTTTAAATGATCACCTGTCATGTCCAAGGGGATTGGATCAAAGAATAATTCACAACAACAACAAAATCAGAAGATAAAAAAAAAGATTGCGTGTGAGATTAAAGCGCTTTACTTAAAGATTATTTATAATTTTATGATTAACAATTGAATCTTAAAGAAGATAAGTCAATCCAATAATTAATGCTGGTAGCAAAGTTCTCCATCTGGAAATAGCTATACTATAAAAGTGAGCTGAGGAACGAGTGTATGTGTGGGAGGGGGNGGAACGGGATAACACATGTTTGTAAATACTCAAGCCAACCTTAACATTATTTTAATAATATTATTCTCTGGATATCAAATCCAAACAAATAATGGCCATTAGAAATGAAAATGTTCAGTTCATTGAATCCCAGGAATAAAGATGTGATCGTTAAGGCTTTGATTATAATATTGGCATATTAACATTAATATATAGTCTATATCAGACTCGGTATTAGTTTCACACTCAACCACCGGGTGCTGTAATCGATACATGAATGTGAGAATAAAACTGGATTCGATGGTATTTCATTTGATGTTTCTGTTGTTGTTAACGTCCTTAGGAGAAATGAAATGTGAACGAATACTTTAATTGTATTAATTCATTTTAAATATATCAAGGACGGGAACAATTAATTATCAAGGGAAAGTTGTTTATCTCGCATCTCTAGTGTTATTCAATGATTGTTCTAAGTAGATGATAATTTAAAACTACCCAACAGACTCTGTCTTTAACTATAAGGGAAGAATTACCCTGAACAAGAGATTATTCCTGAATAGCTTAGTATTAG
This sequence comes from Timema bartmani, assembly GCA_902151455.1. NCBI lineage: Eukaryota > Metazoa > Arthropoda > Insecta > Phasmatodea > Timematidae > Timema > Timema bartmani. Next base: position 8,655 of record CABFWB010004412.1, read on the forward strand.
AGCATTGCTGCACTAAGTTAAGGGCCCCGGATTTAATTCCCATATTTAGGCGTAATTTTTCAACTATGTTTGATTTGATTGAAAAACAAATAAAATGCTAAAGATAATTAAAAATCTGCACTAGGTAGCTATAAATTGTTAAGAGTATAAACCAACCTTGATGCCCTGGCTACCTATAAAATGTTAGAGTATGACTCAAGCTTCAGATGGAAAATATAAGTCTAATGTTAAAGAGTTAGAGGGGAGAGAATGTATCTTCCATCTTTGTCTCGCGTTAGTTCGTTTCTCTACCGCTCGAATCTTCCGTCTGGTCTCTGGTGATCCAGGTGTTGGTAGGAAAAGCGTTCAACTCTAATCTTTGTTTGTTTTGAATATGTTAGCTAATTTTAAAACTAAGTTATCGAGAGTGGTCTTTGTTTTTAAGGTAGGTATTCTTTAAAATCGTAAGTACATTTTTCAGGTAGATCGGTCATAAAGATACGGTAGGTCCCAATTCAGAACGAAATCACAAACTGTAAATAATAATACGTAATGTGGCATAGGTAATGTCGGTTCACTATAAGTTCAATCTTTCTTAACTTATCTGGACATAGGTGATTAGCTAGAATCATGTAATCATTCTTTCAGTTGACTTTTTTTTTTTACCGTGCCCTAATACTCATCCAAGCTATCCGCATATTTACAATACCTGGGTAGGGATAAGGAAGTTATAATTTAGAGAAAGTGTACCTACATTTTAATGAAAATATGAGTAGAGAATCATTTAGGGCAGTAGTTTCAGCCTTTTCCACAGCGGTCCCTCTGAAGCCAATGATCATTATGCTCTGCCCCCTTCCCCTCCCCTAACCACATGAGGTATAGTAGTAATATTGCGCGTTTGGGCTATATCACTTGTAGCTCAGTAGTGGAAAGATTAGTCAGTATTAATGTACCGTTCGTTGCCCAGGGGACGCCTGATTGTACTAATCGTACATTTTTTCGATGTCCCGATGAGGTGAGATGATGGTGATAGTGTGTATGAGAGCGTTACATTTAACTTAAGCATAACCAACCAAACTCTGATGGCCGTTGGGATAATCCCCGTTTCAGGAAAAATACCCAAGGTGCCAGCCAGGAATCGAACCCGAGACCTCTAGGTTTGTAGTCAAGTGCACTGAACACTACACCACGGGGCCCGTACCACATGAGGTGAAACTAAAAACATATGAACATGTTGATTGTACTTTACATGATCCGTTTCAAACTAACAACGGATATTACAGTTTTATATTGCGTTATTACTAAAAAAAAGAATGGGAGGTTTTAAGAAATCTGTGTGATGATATTTAACATAAATTTAACACTAATCCAATTTGATGATTGGCATTGTATTCCAGCCGTCAGCTTTAAATGCTAGGATCAACGGAGAATAATTTCAATCCCAGGTCTGGATCCACACCAAGTCTGTGTATATATTTATATTTAATACGAACAAGAGCAGAGAACGTTGTCTCGCGTGGATAAGTGGTGGAAAATGGCACCAAGTCCCTTATTGTACGTTTGGAAACATCAGGGTGCACGAAGGGAGCTTGAAACCATAAGTCCAACAACGGTATTGAAGGAAAAAACATCTTCTAATATAAGTTAGTCTTCTTCACTCGGTGATTCGTGGATCCCAACTGGACTCTTCGTGGATCCCCAGGTTGGTAACTTATTTGAGGTGTAAAATACTTATCACATCAGACTGGTATTCGAACCTATGATGGTTTGATTGCTAGTGGCGAGGATGTCAATGGGGAGACGGGGAAAGGTTAAGGAGACGAGAGTTCCACATTAATTTATTAGGTTTCCATGATCCGGCCCCGTGGTGTAGTGGTCAGTTCACCTGGCTACGAACCCAGGAGTCCAGGGTTCAGTTCCCGGTTGGTACCTTGGGTATTTTTCTCTTAAGGAGGATTATCCCAAAGGTCACCAGGGGTTGGTAAATTAGGCTTAAGCGGGTACGTGTAGAGAGCCTCCATATTCACTATCATCACATCATCTCATTGCTGGTATTTGTAGACAACCTCTATATTCACTATCTTCGCATAATCTCATTGCTGGTACTTGTAGACAACCTCTATATTCACTATCTTCGCATCATCTCATTGCTGGTACATGTAGACAACCTCTATATTCACTATCATCACATCATCTCATTGCTGGTACATGTAGACAACCTCCATAATACATGTAGACAACCTCTATATTCACTATCTTCGCATCATCTCATTGCTGGTACATGTAGACAACCTCCATATTCACTATAATCACATAATCTCATTACTGGTACTTGTAGACAACCTCCATATTCACCATTATCTCATCATCTCATTGCTGGTGCATGTAGACAACCTCCATATTCACTATCATCACATCATCTTATTGCTGGTACATGTAGACAACCTCTATATTCACTATCTTCGCATAATCTCATTGCTGGTACATGTACACAACCTCCATATTCACTATCATCACATCATCTCATTGCTGGTACTTGTAGACAACCTCCATATTCACTATTATTTCATCATCTCATTGCTGGTACATGTAGACAACCTCCATATTCACTATCATCACATCATCTCATTGCTGGTACTTGTAGACAAACCTCCATATTCACTATTATCTCATCATCTCATTGCTGGTACATGTAGACAACCTCTATATTCACTATCTTCACATCATCTCATTGCTGGTACATGTAAACAGCCTCCATATTTACTATCATCTCATCATTTAATTGCTGGTACGTGTAGATAACCTCCCATGATGTATCCTGGGCAATGCTCTGTGCCACCAAAGCGGCTAATAGTCTACATATAGGTGACCAAATTTGGATGTCATGTCCATCTCGGCTTGTTACGCTAATAAATAAAATTATGTAATACGGATGTACTTCATTTAATACTGGTCATACTTTTAGAATGAGTAGTTATAACCATTAAGTTAAGGTGGGATGGAAAGGGGCGTGAGAAAAGGCCAGTGTTTTTACAGTTTTTATGGAAAAACCTTTTTTTAGCCAAAATAGATAAAATATTGTTCCAGTATAAACGTTGAGTTTAATCTTCTTCACATGTTGATAACAACAATGGTTTAATATCTGTCATGAGATAAAATATTGTTCCAGTACAAACGTTGTGTTTAATTTTCTTCACATGTTGATATCAACAGTTCCTGAATATCTGTCATGAGCATGGTGGCATTATCTAACAAACTTTTATAAATTAAGAGAGAAAGTTGTCATTAAATTCCAGAAAACCCTTGACAGATATTCAAGAAATTTTGAGGTTCCCATGTGAAGAAAATTAAACTCTATTTTTGTTCTGGAGCAATTTTTTTTACCAAAAAATATTTTGCCATAAAAACTGCATAAACCCTGGCTTTTTCTCGCGTCCCTTAATGATACCAATTAAAAATCAATACTCTTTACGGCTTTAGCTCCAGTCTTACTTACTCCATGGATAGCTAGCTAATTGTCAAGCCATGCATTGCATGATTGTGCGACAGCCTGCCATCTTGCACTTAAAGAGAGAGGATTAAAATTTAAAATTTACTATTTAATTATATTATTTAAAATAAAAAATGGCCAAATTTAGATTTTAAAAAAGTACATTATTCATCCCAATTTAGCTGTAGCAAAGTAAATCGTGCCAAATAAAACATAAAGCTACAATATCTGGCTTGACCGTGGTCTAGTATTTAACTTACCGGGTAGCCAGAAGCAGTAGAAGCTCTTAAACGGCATTTTTTAAATTCAATTTTTATAATACCTGACTAGTTTAGCACCAACGAACAAAGAAATTGACCTAGCATTGTTTGCTTTAGCAGTGATGGTAAGGTTAGGATTTTACTACCAGTCGGAGACACTCAGGTTTTTTTTCACAATGGTTCCCCAAGCTCTCTCCACGCAAATGCAGGTATATTTACTGTAAAATTCTACCTTCCATCCAATCCGTTACTTTAAAGGGAGTATTAGAGTTGGTCTCCGTGTACCTGTTATGACCTGCGTTTAAAAGAGTATCGTCAGTCGCACATTACAGTTGGGCCACGAGTTTCTTCTTGTGATTTGTAAACAAGGTGTGTTGTAAAATGTTTTCTCAAGCTGAACGAAAAAAACAGCAAGTGATGGACAGTAAAACACAACCAAATATTAAGCTAATCTAACCTAACCTAGTTTAACCCTACTTAGTTTAACCTAACCTAAACAAGCCTAACTTAATACAATCAAAAAGATTGGTGGGGCCAAATTCATATCCACCCACAGGTCTATTATCTGTTATAGTCCTGGTTGGTGACCGTGGCCCAACTAAGCTATGAGCTTTTGGAACAAGGTGTACATGGCCCAACTGTTATGCGCCGTCTTTAAATATACGAGCAGCCCGAAAGAGTAAAAAGACGAGGGGCGTGGAAAAATAAATAAAAAATATTGTATAAGCTTATATATACAACTGCACATATAGTTTGTTTGAATCAAAAGTAATACAAAATCCTTATACCCTTACATCCTGAAAACTATGCTAATACCATCAAATTGTATCCAAAGTTTCGGCGTACAACGCCGGGAGAGCCAAGTTGTTCAAGCATGTGTGTACAACAGGTTGCATAGGAGCTAGGTGCACGGCACTATTCACCTCGACATCTTGGAGCATGGCAGCAGAACAAACCACAATTAATAGTAAACAACACACCAGTCCATCTATAAATGCGATTACGTTCTGAGAGTCATCATTAACGGTCCTACATCACAGAAAATGCTACCATTATTACATCTGCAGTGGCGTCCGCCTAACTCCAATGCAACTTGTTGTACACGAATGCTTGACAGCTTTGCTATCCCGGCGTTATACGCCGAAACTTTGAACACAATTTAATGGTATTAGCATAGTTTTACGGATGTAATTGTATAGAGATTATGTATTAATTTTTGTTCAAACAAACTATATGTGCAGTTTGGGCTATGAGTTTCCGAACATCTTGTATATAATAACAATAATAATATTACTAACATCATCTGACACCTTAACGCAGTAAATATTCGATTCCCAGCATTTCTTAAAAATGTATCATCGGTTAAATTTTGGGCTTCCCCTTTCACGGTCATGATCTAACAGCCAGGGGACTGCTTATTGCGTTTATTCTAGAATTGTTTTTTAAGCACTCCAAATTACAACCCGTTCGGGCTATACGTTTATGTACTATCTACACTAATGTGTTAGGGATGAGTAATTTAGAGGATTGTACCCGTATTTGCGTACGGACAGAGGGGGAAAGCTACTGCTACAACCGACAGGGAATCAAACCCTTATCTCCCCGTTATCAACAGTCTAGTCTATTGTAAGAGTGATGCCTTTAGATCGTTCAACCACCGAAGCAAATTAGAATAAAGAAGCTCTGTAGTTCATGTGTTGATGTAAACATTCACTTCCAAAAGTGCACGTTTAATACCTCGAATAAAACGTAACAACACCGAATAGCTTGGTTCACCATACGGGCAGAAACGCGGTTGTGCTTCTACAACCGCTCACCGCCTCATGTTTGTATGCATGCATGCGAGTATGTGTGTGTACGCGCCGCAGTGTTTCATAAATCTCTCCACCAGATGACAGCAGGGGTCATGTATTCTCTCTCTCTCGACGAGTAGAGTATGCCCGGCGAAGGTTCGCATGATTTGCTGCCGTCTAACATCCGAGCGGGTGCAACGCATGCACATTATTCACGGGTATCGGCCACTTTCAACTACCGACCTGCGCGCTCCGTGGAAAATACTCGCAAGCCACAAACTTAACCGTCTTCTTTCTTTCTCTAGCTTTGTTCCCTGTCCCCCCCACGGACACCAAGGCTGCTAGGAAACAAGTTACATTCCGGAAGGTACAAAGGAGACCATTCGTCTCTGATTTTAGAGAACAGTTCCTGAAATAAGACGTATGTTCCGAACTGATATTTCCTTGATTTGTTGAATAACCTAAAGCTATTTGAAATGCATAGGATTTAAATAGTAAGATTCAAATTAAATCAGTTGTTAAAATGTTTAATTATTTTTTTTAAATCTGGCAGCAATGCACAACGTCAAAGCCAGCGACGAGTTTGTTTCACTCAAACTGAGTTTTTGTAAAAAAAAAAATTGGCTCTAAATGTACATATGGGCCAGTTTCAAAGTTAGATTGAGTACGTCTCAAGTGCAGCGCTATACTAAATACAGAAATATACCTACCTAGACCAGAATGGAATAGGCCAGTTTTATATTCCATTTGAGTTTAGGTAGGCGCCATCTTGTATTTAGTACAGCACCGCACTTGAGGCGCACTAAGTCTGACCATGAAATTGGCCCTTAACCTAGTCCACTACATTCTTGGACCATCACTTTCAACACATAGCGGATTGTTACAAGTAGATTATCGCACTAAAACGTGTTCAAAATTCTTTATTGGGAAAAGTTATACAGAATTAGGGCACACTCGACTTTTTAGTCAAAGGTTTACTCGTCAAAGGCTGTTAACTTTCCATAGATTTTTAACTTTCGGTGTTTAATTTTAAGCAGAACGTAAATTTAGGTTACCTTCTTCATGCCACAATGAGAACTTTAAAACTATTTCACTGCCATCTTTCTATTTATTCGTTGCAACAAACCATTTAAATAAGAATTGAGTTGTTACTATTTTTATTGTAAGATAGATATTTTATTTACCGATATACAACTATACACAAATCATGGTTTACATGGTTTCCATGGTGATGTAGACAAATAATGATTGTATAGATTAGCAACTGCGTGGAGCTCACGCAGCAGAAAATCTAGAAATTCGCTAGAAAAATCTAATTTTCGTTGAAAGCTACAATTTCCCTAACATTACAAATAAAGCTATTTTTGTATCTAAAATACAAATGATATATTAAATTATATTGGAAGAAATCTTTTCCGAACCAAATAAATCAATTCACCATAGCGAAACTGTTGTAATGTTCCACGAGCTTGAATATGGATAAAATATAATGATTCCCTATTAGACCGCCTTCCTACAACACCAAATTGTGTACAGCACTGTACTCCCTTCTTCCAAATCAGATTTCTGTCTATACATCGATCCTAAGAAAGTTTGTCACAATCAAGCTAGAAGCGTAATATTTTATGTTAAACATTTTTTTTTTCTTCCTTTTGAACCTTTCATGTCTAACTCGAACCCTTGAATTCAAATATCAATCACCTGACATCCCCAAGTTGGAAGAACGGGCAAGGGACTGTGATCAGTAACCTTGAAGCCCTGGTGAAGTTGAGGTGAGTGTTTAGCCATCGGGACTAATATAACGGTCATCAAAGAAGTAATCACGCAATGCGCATGAGCATTCGTGCGTGTTTTGTTTTTTTTATCACTTTTTATGCCCGCCATTTGTTTCTACATCAAAAATTTTGAACAGAAATAAATACAAAAAAATATACATGACAAATAATATCGTGAAAATGATCCCTGAAGGCCTTCCCCTTTCACTCCGCTTCATCCCCCCCTCCCGCCATCACCCTCATACGATAGAAAGCTGTCTGTGGTTTTGACCCTTCGTTAGAGTTAGAAAATATATATAAAAAAACGTAAAATCACCGGAAGTATCAAACTTATGGCACACCCTAAAACTTAGAATGACAGATTGGGGTGGGTTATTTTGAGTCCTAACATATTTCCTTCCTAATTTCTGGTTAAATTAAGGGCTGCACTTTTTTTATTGTCTCAAATGTTTCTTCTTTAAAAAATGTTTTGCCTGACGTTGAGTTTTCCTTTACCATGAGATTGACATGCCAATGTGTTGTGTAGGGGGACCATGGAAAAAAGAAAGGGCAGTTAGAAAAGTAACTAAAACTATTTTCATATATTCATGCGTCAAGTCAAGTGAACAGCAGATGTCACTCTTGATACCCTTTAAGATTATATTAATAATTTAATGAAATATTAATAACGTTAAACGAAAAATATAAAGTTTGGATTATATAAAACTTACTTCCTACCAAAATCTTAGCATATATGTATATATATTGATTGATATTCATGATCAATTATGTCGAAAAACAAGTTTTATGAAATGTAGATTTTTTTTAGAAATACTTGAAGCTCTATAGTTTAAGAACTACTCATTGTAAATCATTAAATAGATATAATATTAAAGGAAATTTCATGACCTTTAAATTTAGTCTTATTAAATTTTCGCTTACAACGCACATATTTAAATGTATTAATTGTTATTTCAATGAAAGTGTGATTTGGGCGCCATTTTCTATGGCGCTGAACCTACAGATAAGACAATGGTAGTCACTTTAGTATCTTATTCTTCACACTTGTTCATTTCTGTTGCAAATAGTTCCCTAGTAAATCATAACTTTCCTAGATTAGATATTCAACAACTCAATTTGAAGAAAATTAAATTCTATGTTTTTACTAGAGCAACATTTGATTTATTTAGACTGACTTAAATAGTTTGTTGAAATGCAATACGTTGGAAAAATAATATTACTAAGAAAGTGGGTATTGAATTATTCTCACATTGGTTGGTTTTTGCCGTATCTTATTTACAATCCATCCCGGCTATACACATATCTACACTAATAGGAAAGGAAGGGACAGTGTGGGATTTTAAAGGAAGTGTACCCGCATTTGCGTAAAGGCAAACTAGAGGTTTTTTCTACCCCTAAGTCCTATTAACCATTAGTGCTATGCATCTTTAATTATACTAATTGAGTTGGAATGAAAAAAGTATAATCTAGATTAAAAAATGTGTCAGTATTTTGATAGCGTGAGAGTGGGAAACAGTTTAGAGAGAAAAAATAGCTTTCAGTACATCCCAGTGGGATTTGTGTTCCGACCTTACCTTTCCTGGTAAATCGGACAATATGAATGACAATTATTATACTTGCGCACCGATGCGGGAGATATTGGGAAACGTTTAAATAGAAACTTCTCGGGACACCTGAATTGAACTTGAATCCCACAATTTGGGCTACTGCAAAACCCACTATAAATGAGACTAACGACTTTGACTGTATGTCTACTGATTGCTCTAGCTATGACATTAATGGCAAAAGGAAATATATATTTATAAATACAACCCGTATAGCACAAGAAAAGTATAGCATTGAAAATATTATAAATATATTTCCACCATTGTGTTAGTGAAATTACACGTGGACAGGATATTCCCCTAGGTCAGGCTCTAGGCTCTCATTTGGCTAATCAAATAATAATCATTCATTTATAAGATTTATAAAGTGTATAAATATTGTATTAATTTAATATATTATTTATTAAACACTGATTTTCAATAAGTACACACACTCAATTTAAAAACTACACTATACGCACATCTTTGTTCGAATGAGTCATCAGTTGAAGTTGACTAAGCTAGAGTCGAACTTATTTACAAGTTGAATCCAAGTTATCTTACGATAAAATAGCTATACATTAATGTAAACCTAACCATAAGTTTAAGGCAACTTAGCTACAATATAAGTGGTGATATCTATAAGTTTAATATGAGTCAGTAACAGGTGTGATTTGAATTAGCTGTGTGATTAAGTCAATTTAGTTAAACTATTTGGTTGAATAAGCTAGCTACAGGCTTAAGTGAAACTAGCTGTAAAGTTAAGTCAACTTATTTAGAAGTTGAGTTCAACTCATTTACAAGTTAAGGTAGTCTTAGTGCCTGTATGAGCAGGAGTTGATTTAGTTACAGATTTAAGTCAACTTATTTACGGTTTGGAGTTGATTTAGCTACCAGTTAAAGTATATTTAATTAAGAGTTGCAGTCTTATTAGTTACAGGTTTGAAGTCAACTTAGATGCAAGTGGAGGTCGATATAGTTAGAAGTTTGAAGTTGACTTGGGTACAAAGTAGTCAACTCAGTTCCAAGCTGAAGTATTCTTTGATGTGAGTTGCAGTTGACTAAATTAGAAGCTGAGGTCTTCTTGGTTGTGCGTTAAGTTCAACTTAGTTAAAAGCAGAAGTCTTCTTGGTGGTGTATTGAAGTCAACTTAATTAAAATATGAAGTCTTCTTGACTGTGTGTTGAAGTCAACTTAGCTATAGGCTGAAGTCTTCTTGGTTGTGTGTTAAAGTCGACTTAGTTAGAAGATGAAGTCTTCTTGGTAGTGTGTTGAGGTCATCTTAGCTATATGCTGAAGTCTTCTTGGTTGTTGTTGAAATGGATTTCACCAGTAGATGAATTCTTCTCAGTTCTGGGTTGAAGTATAGGCAACTTAGCTAGAATCTGATGGGTTGTGATTTGAAACGAACTTAAGTAACGGGTTGATGCCGACTTATTTGCAAGTAGGTGTCGACTTAGTTTGGGGCTAGAGCCGAATCAGTTACAAGTTGAACTCGATATTGGTGGTGTAGGAGTGGTCGTCGACCATCAAGAGGTCTGGCCCGATGTAACTTCTGCGACAGCGCGTATCAGCTCTGTCCCTCCTCCCAGGGATTCGCGAGGAGGTCTTCCAGGAGTACTCCAGTACCATGAGCTTCAACACTCCATCCCGGCAGTCCTCCACGCTGACGTAGCGGTTTGTCGCGTCAAACCGCTCCATGCAAGTCACCGGAAGTTCCAGTCCTGGCAATCTGGGCACCACTGGGGCCCAGAACACGTGGAGCACTCCCATGATGACTTCCTAGTTCACTCTTTCAAACAACGAGATGTCTCAAGAGCTAGATAAGATTGTTTAAAAAATAAAAATAGAATGTATATTTGAGAAAAAAATATAGCTATGAACATAAAATTTAGGTGGTGGAAAAGTGGTTAGTTAAAAAAAAGTTTACGTGGTTGCTGAGTAAGACCCCAACAAAAGAATAATTTGTTATAATAATTGTTATAATGTTATTGTTTGCTGTTTTTTTTAAACACCGCTTCTTACTTCCGTCCGGGTACACGTTTAAATACTAACTACGTTAATGTGCTAGGGGTGAAAAAGGTTGAATTTAAAGGGAGTATACCCGCATTTGTGTGGAGTGAGAGTGTATTTAATGTATTTTAGGTATTTGACGTGCATTTTCTTAGCCGACTGATTATATCAGCACACGAATTACAGACTAAATTAAATATAGAACGGACACAACACGCATCCACAAGCCGTTAATTCATCCCTGTGAAAAAGTAAACCCATATTTTATCAATGATAAACTTTTCGTCATGTCAGGAATCGAATCCAGGACCTTTAGCTCAGTAGACAGACACGCTACCGACTGATCTAAGGTGTTGGGCAGGGAGAATGAAAAACCATTTTGTAAAAATACCCCCTAAATATACCCAACCGGGATTTTAACCCCAATCTCCCTGTAATCGGCAGTCTAGTCTAACACAAGAGTGACACCTCAGACCATGCGGCCACCTAAGAAAGTGTATTTTCTTATTAAACTATTTAATGTTCTGAAAATTTACCGATTATGACCGATCAAGAGTATTTTGGTCACACTCAAACATATTATTTGAACGTACTTGATATATTTGTTGATTTAAAAGACTCAAAGTTTGACTTTTAATGACGAAGTAGCTTTCCTACGCAATCAATTGATAATTGCTGAGGATGGGGAGATCGAGGTTCGAATCTCACTCGGGTGATATGGAGGAGGGGGGTTGTCCCTAAATGATTTTCTACTCTTTCTTTATGCAAATCCGGGTTCACTTCCTCTATATTCAATTCCTATCCCATTAGCGTAAATAGTACTTAAGCGTGGTAACCCAAACGGGTGGTAAGACGCGGTGCTAAGTATTATTATTAATTGAAAAGTGCTGCAAGATTGACCGGTTGGCCATCCAACCAGCAACCTGGGTTATCTTATCATTAAATTGATAGCTTATTTTAGTTTGTGGTATTATATTAATTTCGGTCAAGTGGGAATTGCTATATTAATAAAATTCACTCGCATCGGTGGGCACCCTGACTAAGGTGTCAGACCAACCTTGTCTACATATTATTATGTAATTAAAAGCGTATAGCCTGAATAGATATTAATATACAGTGCATAAATGAATTATAATAGGGTGGGGGAAGGGTAGAAGGGGGTGAACACAAACCAGCACGGCGGTCACACTTGTTCTTTTTTTTTTTTTCTCACCAATAATTATGTCCTACCATCGTTTTAATTAATACTGCGCTTTCTATGAACATTCAAAATAAACAAACAATTTACATATAAAATTTTAAAATGTAAAATATTAATTATTAATGAAGCTGATTAATATACTTGTTTGTTCACATTTCTTTTAATTTTTAATATTCTTGAAGTCCAAGCATAAATTATACATAATAAACAAAAATTCATACGATGGTGCTTTATTGAGGGTATCCCCAAATGAAATTAATTTTGCCCCCCCCCCCCTCTTTCCCGAAAAATAATAATATTTTGTGAGCATCATAGAATAAATCAAACACAATTTTCTTTAAATGTCACCTAATTTTATAGAACTTGTTTTCATCCAATCAACACTGGCGTGCACACGTAAACTCTGATTGTTTATAGGAAGCCCACTTTAGACCACCAACATTGATTGGAAGTAACTAAAATTTAGACTTCTAGAAATATGTACTATTCTTATAAAGATCATCTAAAGATTTAAAAAGATTCAAAAAATATTCCCTTACGGAATACTGTATAATTTTTCTTGATATTACCAACCAAACGGGCTAAAAATATAAATATATTTGTAATATTTTTATTTCCACCACTGTGGCAACATTTGTTTCAATTTTTCAAATAGCGGGTTTTCTATGAACATCAGACTGTAGGTAAAGGACTCGGTCTCGTCTTATATAACTCGCAGATGAGGGTAGGCTGAGCTTCGAATCCTAGCCTTATGCATCAAGGGTTGTTTTCCTAAATGGTTTACCCCCTTTTTCTATGCAAATACTAGTACATTTCCTCTAAAGCAATATCTTACTCATCCCTACCCCATTATTGTAATTATTAGGGTAGCCCTGAAGGGTAAAAAGGCTTGGAGTGTTGTTTAATCATAGAAACCTATTTTACCATTCCAGGCCCCGTGGTGTAGTGGTGAGTGTACCTGGCTACGAGCCTGGGAGTCCCAGGTTCGATTCCTGGTTGGTGCTTTGGGTATTTCTCCCAAAATGGGAACGCCCCTCCCCCTCCCAACGGTCACCAGGGTTTGGTTGATTAGGCTAAATTTAGATTTTAATTGTTTCCACTGGTTTCACACTCTCCTACTCACTATCACCATCACCTCATCTCATCGGGACATGGAAAGAGCCTCCACGGAAAGGATGTACGATTAGTACATTGGGGAATCCCCTGAACAAATGTATATTCGTACTGGCTAATCTTTCCACTTTTGGGCTAAGAATAATGTAGCCCAGACGTGCAATATTATGATCTTATTATTTTGCCATTAATTAGTTTTATTAACATCTTACTTATTTTTCTCGCAATACTATGCAATATGTAAAGTATTAAGCAACAACATGCAGATTTTGACGTAACTATTTGCTTGGTTTGGATATTTTTACGACATATCTAAAGTTAATAATGTGGTGATATATTTATTTCTGAAACAGTTTAAGTTGTCACTGAAAAAGTAATTAGATCCCAACTTGCCGCAATGAGTTTTTTTTAAATATAGTATTCCATTTAAATCTCATGCTAAGTTTTAAGCAGATATTAAAATTAATCCCCTTTCTGATGTCATCATTTGATGGATAGCTTAAGTCGTTAAGGCCCTTGGACCTGTCGAGTGCAAGTCTAAAACCTATTTTGTGGGATGGTGGGTGGGAGGGTGAAAGGCGTGGCGTGGCCTCACAACCTACCAAAGTATCCTTCCGCGCCAACAATAACAGATGGATCACGGAAACCGTATATGGTGCTAGCTACCGGACAGATCTTGTGAAAAATTCATACGTTTGGAAATATCAGTTTTCTTGAAAACGAGGGAAATGTTTGTGTTAATATTTTCAACACCCCCTTCTAAAATAATGTATTGATGTTTATTAATTGTTACATTTTCTTATTTTTTGTTATGAAGCCGGCAGTTTTATATTTAAAAATGTCAATATTATCAATATTTGATCACTGTTAAAATTATAGAGGAGTTGTGTACATAAAAGGTATAGCTTAATCAACATGCTTCTATTCTTGAACAAACCGTTTCCAAAAAGAAAATTTCAAAACAATAAAAATTCTTGAAGATAACCATTTGTTCCCACGTCTCTGCATTTTCACTCCAAATGAAAAGGGCCGATCGCCTTAATATTAAAATGCTAACTAATGACTGAAATTTCAAGATAAAATCAAGCTTAAAGTGTAGTTTTCTTGCCGGGCTCTATTGCAAATATAAGTTTTGAAGTTTTTATTTCGAAATATCCTAAATAATAAGGAAACAACAGGAATCATAAACAAAAATACACTATCAGAAATTTTCATGAAATTAGTCACCAAGTTCTTAGTGTTAAAATATAGCCTATATTTATACATTTCTAATTGTTAAAACCTGTATAGGCTTTGTATGTATGTATTTATATGTGTCTAGAGGGTTTTCGTAATGTCTCATAAGTTATAAAGCTAAATTTTGAGCAATTATAGAGCAATAACCCAACAGGTGCGTAAATATTGGAAACTTAAGAAAATATTTAAAAAATTAAATTATCAAATAGGTATATCTCTTCAGAAGATTTTTAGAACTTCCCGATGAGCTAGAAAGTTAAATTTGCAGCAATTGTAGATCAACCACTTGAAATTTTGCGCAATCTGGGAATCTTAGAAACAATTAAAACAAAACACAAAAAATGCTAAACAGGAAACAGCGATACACTAAAACACGTTTTAGAGTTTTTTTTAGAATCGCTTCTTACTACCTGTTCAGGTTATACCTGTAATTATGTACCATTACGGTCATTAACTAGGGATGATGAATGTTGAATTTATAGCAAGTGTACCCACATTTGCAGGGAGGGAGAGTGGAAAACAGTTTAGAAAAAAAACCTCCGTACACCCGATCGGGATATGAATTTCAATCTCACTGTCATCAGCTGTTTAGGCTAACACGATAGTGATGCCTAAGACCATGTGGCCATCAAAGCTGGTCACGTTTTAATTGATCATAATAATTCGTCAATTATGTTACAAGCCAGCTCAACCTAGCGAAACTTAGGCTTCTTATTAATCTACTAATTAAAAGCTAGGTAATGTTAAGTTGAGTAGTGTCAGACTGTCGTATACATACTTACAAGCAAGTTAAGTGAATTATAGTAAGATTTTGGTAAGAATAACAGTAGAAGTTAGTTACTAAGGTTACTAAGACAGTTTTAATACATTCATACATCAAGTCATGTTATCTGAGGTGGTTACTTTTGATAGATAGTATTAATTCATATAAAATCATCCAAACAATATGTTAAAATGTTATCAATGTTTTCCTCAAAGAAATATGTTTTAGTTTTCTAAACTGTTCTTCCAATCAAAATCAGGGTATAGACCGCTCACCCCGCGTTGCGTTACCTCGGCACTTGCACTGCCACGCACAGTCACGTCCCTTACGAGTGCTCGCTCACACATGATTGGAGCGAGTATCATTAACCATCATTTCATACATTTCATTGAAATATACATTTAATACACAACTTATCCATAAGTATTTTCTACTGTATAATATAAACCTATGAGCGTTTGTAGATTTTATTTTTAGATTGAGTAGTTTTAGTTGCATATATAATTATAATTATTTTAGCAAACTTAATATAATTTTAAAAATTATTTTCATTAATTTTATCCCAAAGTTATTAATGTGTATGAAATTTATAAAGGGTAATAACTTTTAAGAAAATAAAAAATACAATCACGACGTGTATTAAAAACTATAATTAAAATAACTAAAATCATATTACTATTAGCACCGCGTCTTACTACCCGTTCGGGTTGTACGCACTTACGCTAATGTGTTATGTTAGGGTGATTGTGAGATTAAATGGAGGACCTACAGTTTAACGTGGAATCCGAACCAGTCAAGCTCATCTGTTCTGGTTTTCCGATGATAAGGAGGTTGAGTATCAAATACCAACCGATCGTACTAAGATGTTTTTAGTTTAATTATTTAGGTAAATGAGCGTACATTTCTTCTAAATTATAATTATTAATCCCTACCCCAATAGCGTAGTTAAAGGCCAACCACCCGAATGGTAGGGAGGTGGTGTACAAAATATATTTTTTTAAACAATAATTTGATGTTTTTAAACCACAGTTATAATGTACTGTATTTATGTTTATGGTATTATTATTAGCTGATTTGAAATCGCCATAATAGTAAATATATTTAGATGTTTTCTGTAATATTCTCACTTGCTACTTAAAAATCAGAGCTATAATATAATTATGTTCAAAATTCAATATACTATTCTATAATTTGCTGATTTGAAATCATAATTATAGTAAATATATTCAAACGTTTTTTATAATATTCTAATTTGTTGATTTAAAATAGCAGTTATATTATATTATGTAATGTTCTGGTTTGATTCTTTCAAGTTCCAGTTATAAACATATTTAAACGTCCTACGTAAAATTCTCATTAAAACCCACTGCGTTTTATAACACGGTCCTTAGATTACAAGTGAAATTGTTTTTCACAGTCGATTGACGTTAAGTATCGATAAGTATCGCAAGCTCACTCAGGGTAAACAGTCGATTGTTGTTAGGCACGAGTGAAAGCGATAAGCCATCACAATAACCATTTAATTTAATTGTTAAAAAAAGAAGTGGTGTCTAGCACATCATAAACGTTTCCTGTTTTAACACATAACGGCCTTTTTTTTAGACGGTGATATAACGTTATTGATAAAAATAATAAAAACAATTATGTGAGGTTTCATGACCATGACACACATTCTTTTTTTAAGTGGCTGCTTCCATGAAACAATATATTTTAAAAAATGAAACAAAGATTGTGTTGGAGAACCTATTTTTAATAACTTTTAATCGACGTTCGTATTTTTATATTTAATTAATTATTAACTTGCAATGAGGGATTCTGTGATGGTAGTTCCATAGCTTAAGGCATAAATCTCGTAATATACCGAATTTCTAGCGATAAGGTTTAAATCTCATTCGGGTGGTTTTTCAAATTTGATTTATTGCGGTGGTTTTCCTAACCTCACTTCCTAATAATATGGGTGCACTTCTTCTAAGCAGCCCTACTCACCCCTAAGGCGTTAATAATCATTATGTCAAGCGTAATAATTATAAATACAAAAAAGCCTACATTCAAACAAAGCCGGTAGTAAATATTGCCTAATATTTTTCTACACTTCCTCTATATATGCTTAGTAAAACTGCATTAAAATAATAATAATAATCAACAAATACATATATTTTTTAAATAATCTACCCCCTTGGTGGTAAGGTGTCACAATCGCCCCCTTGGTGGTAAAATAGCTTAAGGTGTCACAATCGCAATAGATTGGACTACCGATGACGGGGACATCAGGGTTTGAATTCAGGTTGGGTGTACTGAGGGTTATTTTTACTCAAAATACTTTCCCCTCTTCCTCCTCCCAAATAGGGCAACATTTATTTGAAATTTGGCCTCCTTCATCCCTAGCTCACAGGTGTTATTATTGTACATGCCTTTAGCCCGAATGGGCAGTGAGGCACTGTGCTTAAATAATTAAATTTCACTTATAATTTATAGTAAACGTTTTTTAAAACACGTTTTAGAAAGTAAATTAAAAGAACCTCAGAAAATTCTAGGAAAAATATATATTTATATGCTAAAAACCTTTGAGAACATGTAACGATTTTGTAGTTCTAATCCTAATGGAGTGTGAACGAATACTATGCTGGACATTTTATGCATACAGTTAGTTCCCAAAACGTTTAGCCGTTTATAGTGGAATGGCGCTAGAAAGTTAGGTCTAATACAATTATTATTTTTCTTTCTAGCAATATTTACAAAATATATTTGATACTATTTTTTTTAAAGAGTTACAGTTACAAAGCTCAAAACTGTGTGATGCCAAACTTATCTTGGATAATTTTAAAAATAACATTTTTTTAAAAAATTATTTCTTAGTGTAATCACAAAGTATGCCAAATTACAACATATGTTTTTTTTCTCATGTCCCCAATTTACATGTAGTTTGTAGATGTGATGAGAATATAAAGGTTCCCGGGGAACGGAATAGTCATACAGTCGGTTACGAGCCTCTCCTCAGCCGTTGGCAACTTCACAGTGTTGTCGGGGAGTTGCTAAGAAACCTCAATCTGGACTCACTATCTAATATTCTACTGGAAATGATCAAAACATAACATTTGACAATTTTAACATATTTACAATACAACACAAATAAAAATATTTTAAACATTATTTTAATAACGTTTACTTGTATCTGAATTATTGATGGATCTCCTGATGGGCTGGTCCCAAAGTTTTACTGTTTCCGGTTCTACTATTTTGGCTCTAAGATCCCGATACTTGTTATTATTACTATTACCACCGCGTCTTACTACCCGTTAGGGTTATACACACTTACGCTAATGTGTAATGGTAGGGTGATTGTGAAATTAAATGGAGGACCTACAGTTTAATGTGGGATCCGAACCACGGTGGAAGCTTGGCATTCCTCACATTCACAAGTTGTGATTAATACACATCTTGTCAGAGGTGAAGGAAGGGTTTGGCAATCAGATAAATCTTTGCCGGGACCGAGGATTGAACTCCGGACGCTCAGCACAGAAGTCTGACGCCTTACCCCTAGACCACCAGGGCACCCTCCGATACTTGTTCAAAATATCATTTAATCACAACAAATCTTAAGTTTTTTTTAAATTGCACTCTGTGTCCCATTATGACTATCTTACACTCACGAGGTAGGTATTATATGATAACATTTAGAGAAAATATATCCAAATTTGCGTGGAGGTAGAGTGGTAAAACGTTTAGGTAAAACCACCAGGAGTCTAACTAGGTGGGATCCTATGCACTGGTAAACCAAATAAGACGAAACTGACGCCTGTATCTGCGTGTCCCCTGGTACAAGTCTAAATCTAATAGGTCTCCATTATTTTAGTATTTCTGTAATAAGGGCGGTTACAAAATTCGTTATGTGACGAGCTGGATAACTTAAAAGGTGTAAATTGTTTGTAAATTGAAAAATAGAAACTATTATTACATCAACTGTTTTTATTTAATTTTAATATCTATTAGTATTTCCTGAAGGGGGGGGGGGTTCTTAAGTGAAAACCAAAAACCAGGAACCTACTTTATAGAATTTGGTTTTGGTTCTAATCAGTAAACTTAACTCATAAGAATTTTTATAGGGAAACGAAAATATGTACTCAATTATCATACATAAATCTCTCCAGATACCCGTTTTGAACAACATCATTAAAAAAGTTACGCAATTTTTCAGATTTTTTAAAAATCAATATTTAGTAAATCACCATTAAATCAGCCTATTAAAAAACCACATACACAATGTTATTCACCATGAAAACCACTCTTCAAATAAGGCTTTCGTTTCAAACAACTTTTTTTTCCATTTTTGGAAAGTATTAAATTTTCCAAAATCAGTCATTGGTAAATTACTCTTAATTTAAGGGATATAAACAAAACATTATTTGTCCTCTTAGTGTGACTATATGACATCTAAATGTCAAATTTGAACGAAAGTTGTGTCTGTAGCTTCAGATACACAGACCCACATGGGGGTCATTGTGAGGCCCACTTTAAAAAAACTCAGGGTCACGTCATGCATCATTGTGTTGAAATTAATATTGTTCACGAATACAATACGTGCTTTATTTCTATGAGAAAGTAAAAACAGAGTATAATCGAAAAATAACAATTTTAAATTAAGATATGACTAAACTGATATAATGTCACATTTGTCAAATGAAAAATGCGGGAAATTACACTTAAATACGTTTTTTTAATATTTGTATCTAATATTTCGACTAACCGGCGGTGAAAATGGCTCGTAAGAGTCGAGTTACAGAAGAACCAAACCGAATACTTTATGCAAACGCCTTAGGTGATACTTATTACTCAAAGCAGAAATCAAAATGTCAGCTTGTTTACTTCCTCTCAAAAATATTTAATTGATCTTTCCATTTAAAATTGTAAAAATGTAAGATTATATTTATTAAAATTTAGCCCCTACATTTTATTTATTAAAACCTGTCCAAAAAAAACTTGTTAATTTTTATACATGACAAATATAATTTGCTTGTTTCTTGTAAACCTGTTTTTAATTTAATTTGATAGAAATGGTCCAACGTTCACTACGTAAGCATGGTCTGATTTGTAAGGGCCCGTTGTTTGAAAACTGGAAGCTCATGTTGCCACAATGGCGGAAATTAAAATATTACAGTTGTAAGAGCCCACTTAATTAATTAAACATAATTTATTCAATAAATAAGGAAATAATATTGGAAGCTTTTGATAAGATTTTAGGTGAACTTTATAAATTAATAAATCAAGTAAAAAAGTTTACAAAGCTAAAATTTTAGTAGACTAACATTCAAGCAATGTTGGTGGCTGAAAGTGGGCTTCTTAAATAATTAGGATTTAGTTCATATGCTCTTGTTTTATGAGTTATTTCATATGAATCACTATATAATTAAACATATCCAGAAAGTCTATAGTCTTACATATTTAAATACACTTTAATAGTCACGAAGTAAGCTATTTAATAGTAGTATTGTTATAAAAATATTTATTGTGTGACTTTGTGCTAGCATAAGCTAATATTGTCTTACTTTATTAAACTTGTACAGGATGATAACGGGGAATACTAAATTATATACGCCATAATTAGTGTGAAAGGAGGTTAGGGAACCAGTTTGTGGAACCCGTGCTCAACTTAGCTCCTGTGTAGTTGGTCGAGAAGGAACTCAGGACTCCCTTACATATTATAGTCTACAGCTAAGGCAACAATATCAATCATCGAGTTTATAGTATCTAAAATAAAAATGAAACGTGGATAAAGTCTTTTCTTGAGTTGTCGGTGATGGGAAGGCCCGAGTTCAAATCCCGGCTAGGTGTACTGAAATGTATTTTCATAAACAATTCCCCACTCTTCCTTTAATAAATCGTAAGTTCATGACCTATAAATGTTACCTTCCTTATTACTATTTTAATTAAAAACCCAATGTTTAACTAAAACATCCTAACTATAATATATATATATATATATATACATAAATATACATATTATATTTATGTATACTAAACATATAAATATATATGACTATATATTATAAACATACATATAAATTTAGGCATAGGCCTATAAGTTTATATATATATATATATATATATATAACTCTATGGGCCAATCCGGAAGCTAGCTAAACTGACCGAACAACGATCGCCTTTAGCGATGATGGTATCACCATTTGAGGATAAAGGGTGCCACGTGGTCAGCACAGTGAGGCCTTCAGATGTTAATCTCAGTTTTCTAAACCAAAGCCTCTAAATCCTCATTCAAGTAGCTCTTCATTTGTCCTCACGAGGCTAAGTTTGACCCCGTTACAGACACACATCTTCACAAGCAAAATTTGGAAGCGTTGTGAATCGAACTCAGAACCCCTGGATCTGTAGCCAGGAACTCTTACCACTGCACCACAGAGGTACATGACTCATCTTACAGCCTAACCTAACCTAGGAAGGCAAACTGTCAATAAGAGCCTCTAATTGTTCCAAGACTAGTATATCTCAGCACTAGTGGGCCTACACACTTTAACGTAAATAATAAAATGGTTTAGCTGTCGCCTGGAATAGAACAGAGTCACTCAGACCTTTAGTTGGCCTATTTACTTTGACTTTGGATAAAAGAGGAACAAGGAAAGTTGAGGCCATGGGAATGAAGTTTTTGAGGAGCATGCTAGCTGTTACTAGAAGAAATAGGATTAGGAATGAAGATGAAAGGTCAAGAGTTGAGGTACATGAGATAGTAGAGGAAGTAAGGATGAGATGGTATGAACACGTAATGAGGATGAAAGGGGAGAGGATTCCAGGAAGATAAATAGATATGAAGTGTGTAGGGAAGAGACCACAAGGAAGACCAAGGAAGTGATGGGAGGAACAAATAGCAGCAAGTGTGCAAGTGCGAGGAGGAGAGGGGAAGAGACTGTAGGAGGAAGAGTGGTGGAAGGAGAGAGGAAGATGGAGGCATTTTACTAAACAGACCTGGCCACAGGCTGGAAACAGTTGATCATTATGATAATGAGTTGGCCTATTTATTATTTGGGTTACTAGAATTTTTTTTAGCACTGATTCTTACTAAAGGTTCGGGTTGTATATCTATGTACTAATTACACTAATGTTTTAGAAATGATGAAGGTTGAATTTAGATGAAGTGTACCCACATTTACGTGGAGGGAGAGAGAGAGAGTGTGTGTGTGTGTGTGTGTGTAAAACCGTTTAGGGAACACCACCCTCAGTGCAACCGACGGGGATTGTATACACTTTTATTTTAAGTTAGTATTTAAATGTTTGGTTAAATACGAGTTTAAACGTTCACTTTGAATCTTTGACTACATTTTTTATCCTCTCAACTTTAATTTAATTTTATTCAATAAAATACATCACAACATCAACATCAATAACTCTTGACTTAGTTGATTCAATCGGTCAGCTATTGCATCCCTCTACCACTAAGAATTTATTTCACAATTAACTGTACAAATGAATGACCAACTCTCAACTTAGCTGATAATTTAACAGTCGCTGCTAAGTTATTTCATCCCTCGGCCACTCAGGATTTATTTCTCAAATAACTGCGCAAGCATCTTTTTATAGCTTGTCTCAAAAATTTAGCCCGGGGGATAGCGAGCGCTCCCTTCACTTGATTATGGGTTGGCGAAAAGTTTCTGTCTATACCGCCAGAGCTTCGCCAAATTTAGCCTTCGGTGCCAATTTGGTTAGTTTCTCCAAGAATAAGGTACACTTACTAAAACTTTGTAAACTTTTTATCTATTGTTCTCAGTTTATAACATCTTGTTGTTTTCATTATTTTCACCATTTTACTTATGACTTGATATTTTTTTATTAAATACATTTTTTCCCGCTCTTTGAACAGTTAAAAGTCACCACTCACCCACTCCCCCTATTAATGTTTCTTGTGGTAAAATACAAGCTACGAGCTATTAGCGACCCGCTCCGGTGGCCGAATGGTCTAAGACGTCATTCTAGCAATAAATTGAACTCCCGATGATGGGGAGAGTGGGTCAATAAGGGTGAGGGTTTTATGAAGGTGATTTTACCAAATGCGAGTACACTTACTCTAAATTCGACCTTCCTCATCCCTAACACATTAACATAATTAGCAGATGTGCGTATAGTTAAATGATGAGTTTGAGTTGGTTTTCTGTCCTACGTTCAATCTCTTTCAGTGTTTGTTTTAAAATTAAAAGTTGAAAATAACTGAATTAAATTTAATAAGGCAAGACTTCAATAAACTAATGTTGGTTTTTTTTTTGTATAAACTTTTATCTGTAGTCAAGATTTGTGTCCAATTCTCTTGAAGGGGTGAAACAAATGCTGCAAGATAAATTTTGAAAATTTTACTGACGACAAAATTCAATGAGTAGCTGACTATCATGAGGATATCGTGGCCCACATTTTGAGAACGACTTGCTTGTATTAGTTCTATAGGATGAATTTAAAATAGTTATAAAATTAAAAAAGACCAAATAGTTATTCAATTTAATTGCCTGGTTGAGTCAACAATTCACTTAAGTAGTGTTAAATGTAATTTGTCTTCTTTGAGTGTTCTCCTTTTATTTTCAGGGGGCTTCTAATATCTTTCTCATAATATGG
>CABFWB010004412.1:32472-59741 GCA_902151455.1 Timema bartmani
AAGCTGGATAATCCAACAAAATGGTCGGGGTGAAGCGCATGTCCTTTAAGAAATGTCCAATGTTACTTGAAGATATAATTTCACCACATCCTGGGTGTCATTTACATTTATTCTACCAAAGCTTTGAGACATGAATATTTTTTGAATGATTAGTCCAAGGTACCCTTTTATTTAGAAAGATAACATGTATTTTCGGGAATCAACAAAGAAATTGGGTGAACCTTATTCAATTTCTAGTTTAATGCAAATCATTGTGTATGGATATGACCTTGAAATGTTCAGTCGGTAAGGGATCATCCATAAATCATTTAAATCTTTTTTATTTTATTTTTTCCCCATGTAACATCTAATAACATTTAGACTGCCGCCCTTCCCCCAGATCAAACTGTGTTAGGTAACATTGTGCTGTACACCACCCCCGTGAATCAGTGGTAGACCTATACCTAGACAAAGGGCAAACACTTCAAACCATGTCAAGGGCACAGTTTTTCATATATATATATAGGCCTATATATAACATCATAGCTAAAGATATCTAAATTAATGTATGGAGCTTCACATATTAATATGTTAATAAATGTAAACTACTAATGTATGGAGCTTCAAATATTAATGTGCTAATAAATGGATACTATTAATTTATGGAGCTTCACATATTAATGTGCTAATAAATGGATAATATTAATTTATGGAGCTTCACGTATTAATATGATAATAAATGTAAACTACTAATGTATGGAGCTTCACATAGTAATACGCTTTAAGCTACTTATGTATGGAATTTCACATATTAATATGCTCACAATATTTAAACTACCTATATATAAAGGTTTAAATACTGAAATGCTTTAAACTACTTATGTATGGGTTTTCACATATTAATAGGCCTATGCTTCATAAAATATAAACAGCTCTTAGAAAAATAAAGTTAATCTTCTAATATTTAGTTAATTTCCCATTTTCAAATAATAATAATAATATCTATTATATTTCATTCGCATTCATTATTTTCATAACTTTTTATATTATTTCAGCCATTTAATTGATTTTTTAAAAATCTTTATTTATTTCATTAAAATCACTTTCGCTTTTAAGGAGTTAAAATATACTTTCCATATATTTTTATGTTTCTAAATATTTCTTTATTGTAGATCCTATCTATGTTCTAATTAAAACTATACAATTTAAAAACCTTTTCATACTGTTAAACAATTTTCCTTTTCCAAACACATTTTACTTAACTAATTTTCTTTGTCTTCTTTTACATATAGTTCAAACAAATCAATATTTTTTCAAATCTGTATTAATAAATTATATTAAAATCATATATATGTAATTTGTTAGTTCTATAACCACATATCGTCCATGAAACCCACCACCTAGCAAGATTTTTCTAACTTTGTGAGTTAATTCCATCCTGTTTGTAGACACATGCAAGCCGTGTGGATGCAGCTCAACACCCTAATGATTTTTAGTCTGTTACTCAACATAAATTATCTCTAATCTTAATTAAATACATTTGTGTCATCGTGTTTTTCAAAATTTCTGTCTTGGCTTCCAAATAAACCCTGATAATACGAAACACGTGGTATTTCATCATGGACACCATTATGTTATTTTATCATACAAGCGATACACCATTTAATCATGTGGAACAATATGTTCTCTAATATGAACCTAGAAAGAAGTTAAGTACAAACAATATTGAACTAGCACTACTCTAAAATTGAAATTAGAAGTCTAGGGAGAGGCTCTTTGTATTGTCCCCTCCAATAAACCTAGAAAAAGGTTATGTAATTCTACTATGAGCAAAAACTACTCTAAAACTGAAGGTAAGGATCTATAGAGAAGCTCTTTGTAATGTATCTTCCAATAAACCTAGAAAAAGGATATGTAATTTTACTATGAGCAAACACTACTCTAAAACTGAAGGTAGGAATCTATAGAGAAGCTCTTTGTAATGTATCTTCCAATAAACCTAGAAAAGGGTATGTAATTCTACTATGAGCAAACACTACTCTAAAACTGAAGGTAGGAATCTAGAGAGAGAATCTTTGTAATGGTCCCTCCTCAAAACCGAGCCAAACATGCTCTAACGTGAATAATCCGGTAAAGGAAGAGCGCTTATCTCTATTAGCACGTAGCTATCTCAAAGAGCTGTGAAAAGGAGGCTAGGTCAGCCCCCTGTTAGCACGCACCCCCCCACTCTACAACTAGTGGCCAGTACGAACACCCCCAGGTGGAGCAAGATCCCCCAAAAGTGAGCTTGGCGCCGTCCTGCCTTCCTCTATAATTACAGCCCGACACTGCGGAGAGAAGCAGATACAATAAAAACAAAGTAAATACACAGTAGGACAGCAATAAGGACGAGCGAGCCCTCAGGACTCTAACAAGCAGTTGGGAGAGGTCCAGGGTGGACTCTCTTTTCCTGGAGCTATGGCGGGACACACGGAAGGACCAGGGTACCCTCAAACCAAACAGATACCTATATTCTTTTTCCTTCTGACGAATTTACAGTTATATTAATAAAATAGTTTTATTCGCAACTAACCCTTATATTTAATTTATTGAATTTGCCAAGCACTTTCTAAATAAAGGTATGTAACGGCACATGACCTAAATCTAGCTTAAGGCAAGACAGAAACATTAAAGATAATAACATTTTATTTTCTTGTTTTTTTTTAAAAAACTAATATCTTATTTTTAATATATTTTAAGGAAAGTCACTAATATCAGATGACAAAAACAACCATTTTACCTTAGAAAGAGTAAACAAAAACAGTCTCGAAGAAAAGAATCTTCAGCACTGATTGGAATCGAGCCCAGGACTCAAAGATTAATAATAATTAATGGAAGACCCGCTTCGGTAGCCGAGTGGTCTAACGTGACATTCTCGTTGTAGAATATATTGACGAAGACGGGGAAATCAAGGTTCAAATCTCGGTCGGGTGTACTGAAACTCCCTTAACGCAAATTCATGTACACTTCCTTCAAATATAACCTTCCTAATCCCTGAAACAATTAGCGTTATTAGTACATAAGCACTACCAGAACGGGTAGTATGAAGCAGAGCTAAAATAAAATAATGAAAAACAGCTAACGCTATTTGTGTGTACTGAACAGCGAAACTTGGGAGATATAAAGTATTCATGTTACGGATATAGCCACATCAAGTATCCTATTCGTAGATTAAAAATGAGACCTGGGCACGGGAATCGAACCTGGGAGTCTTGGCTCAGTGCTGTAATGGACTCTGCCTTATTCTCTGAGTAAAGAAGGACCCTGAGCATGGGAATAATCCTGAATAGCTCAGTGGTATTGTATTGACACATCAAGCCAGGCGTCCTATTATAGGTTCGATTACAGTGTTTAGGTATAATTTTATAAATATTTTTTTAGCACCGTGTCTTACTTCTCGTTCGGGCTATACGCTTATGTACTAATTACGCTAATGGTTTTGGGAATGAAAAAGGTTATATTAATGGGAAGTGTACCCGAATTTGTGTGAGGTAAGAGTGAAAAACAATTCTAGACAAAACTCAATACACCCGACCGACATTCGAACCTCCATCTCTGCGTCACTGGCAGCCTAGTCTAGTGCGAGACAAGTGGGTTAGACCAAGTGGCCACTGAAGCGGGTTCATTTTACAACTAACTAAATAATAATAGAACTAACCAGATGAGCTGAGGTATTGGAACATATCACTAAACACCCCAAAATATCACCAAGTCTTACCAAAGGTCCGGAATGCTCACATTTCACTACATAATGATGAGGAATTTAGAGTTTAGAAGAAATGTTCCCTCATTTTAGTATAAAGAGAATAGTAAAACGTTAGGGGGAAAAAAATCAACTCAATACATCTGTCCCGAATTTAGTACCTTGACCGAAAGACCAGGCCAGACCATTCCTAGTCCACGTGCCCACCGTTGCAAGCTATAACCCAATAAAGTGTCAAGAAGATCTATTATTTCTAAAAAGTAGGCTCTGGGTTTCGCTTCAATGTATTTAAATACCTACTAAAACCTTTGGAGCAAAACTGTTTTTAATGATTCTTTTGCCTATAGAAAACCTTCAAAAATAGTGCAACAATTATTAGGTGATTCTTCCTCGGACCTCGCTTGTATAAAAGTTGAATGTGCTTTAATAGCTGCATTTTGAATACAAAAATTAAATAATTTAACAACTTTTATTAAGGCCCTTGGTCCTGTTGAGTGCGAGTCAAAAAACCTATTTTGTGGGATGGTGGGTGGGAGGGCGAAAGGCGTGGCGTAGCTTCACAACCGACCAAAGTATCCTTCCGCGCCAACAAGAACAGATGGACCACGGAAACAGTAGATGGCGCTAGCTAACGGACAGGTCTTGCGGAAAAATCATACGTTCGGAAATATCAGTTTTCTCGAGAACGAGTGAAATTTTTATGTTAATATTTTCAACACCCCTTCTAAGATAATGTATCGATGTTTATTAATTGCTACATTTTCTTATTTTTTGTTACGGTATGATACCGGCAGTTTTCTATTGAAAAATGTCGATTTTATCGATATTTGATCACTGTTAAAATCATAGAGGAGGTGTGTAGCTAAGCAGTATACAATAATCAACATGCTTCTATTCTTGAACAAATCGTTTCCGAAAAGAAAATTGCAAAACAATAAAAAATTCTGGAAGACAACCGTTTGTTCCCATGGGTCTGCATTTCCACGCCAAATGAAAAGGGCCAATCACCTTAAAGTATCCATTCCTTTACTTCACTCAAGTTGGAATCGTAAATGGAGAGCCTTGACCCTTAAACATCTCAGCTTTCTTACATCTCCAGAGTTATTTTAAATATGATCGTAAATATTTTACTTGAATGGGAAGGTGAACAGCCTATGATTTCAGGTGACCATTTTTAAACTTGTAGATGCTTTTTACTGTATAACCCATACTACAATGTCTAATTATCCGTTTGAGTTATAAGCATATGAACTAATTACGCTAATATGTTAGGGGGAAAACTTTCATAACTTGGTGTTATCTATAAAATCTCTATTTACTACCATACTTGAAGCATAAATATGTCATATTAACTTTAGCAGGATTTATGAGTTTTAGTGAAGGACATACTGAAGCGTCACTTGGTCCCACTTTCTAAAATAAGTAAGTTATTTCGTATCTCAAATATATTTGGAGATATGCTCAAATTTGGTAATTTCCCCCTATTTAAAGTACCCTCAAAGTAATTTTATGGGAAAATGTGAGCTACGATTCTATTTGTGATGCTGGATTAAATAGCAAAGCTATTTTATTTTGCTAGTTACGGTTGTAGCTGCTTCTAGATATCATACTCCCGTGTACAGGTGTCATTTATTTGTAATATTAAACAGTGCCTAGATAAATAATTTAATCAAAATAGTTAAAAGGGATTTAAAGAAAATTGATTTTTTTTTGTCTCTGTTTGCCCCTCAATAAACTACCCTTCAATTTTGGGCTAGATTTATAATTTAATTCCAAAGATTCCTCGGGGCAGTCTTGGCTCAGTTGGTAAATGGTTTCGGCTTTAGAGAAAGATACATACAAACATACGGCATCGCTAAAACTACTTTTTTTTGTTTCAAGGGGTCATTTAAATTGACATTTATCAAAATCTCGAGTCCTATTTTTTTTTTTTTTACAATCACAATACTTTTTCTCTCCGAGGGATTGAGAGCAATTAATAATGTAAAAAACGGATGAAGACCTACTCCAAGAAATAAGAGCCTTACAGAAAATAAATTACTTTTCTCTTGCAAACACAAGGATACAACATGACCATTCGTATTTGACGTCACCATCCTTGATTCCTGGGACTCCTAAATGCTAGATCAATGGAATTCTGTAATGTAGGAATATCTTATATTCTATAATTTGATAAGCTTTGATATTATTTGATCCGATAGTTGAAATTTCGAGGAAATGGATAAACAGATTTTTAAAAAGATCTCTCATTTTAAAAGTTATAATGGTCCAGGATGTTTGTAAAAATAGTAGCATCCAACGAAACTGTGATTTTCCTAATGAATTTTTTAGTTTTTCATTCTTTGTTTACATCAAAATGGAAACCCTGATTTGTGCATGATTTTATTCCTGTAAATTAAATATTTCTCCTTGGTTAAAAATAATTCAACTCTTAAATAATTTGTACAATGCAGCTATAAAAATTATGGCATGGATGTATAATGATAGTAGATTAGAACTAGATCATTTTGTTACCAATGATCATTTTCCTTCTTCCTTTATTTGGCCGTTGTAGCAGCTGGTCGTAACACATATTTTACATATTATATTCTTTGGTTGAAGGAATTAATTTCTTAGACTGAAGAAACATTTATTGTTATTGGAATGTTGTTATCGTTATTTTGGATTTAAATACACTTTATTGGCTCTAATTCAGAAACTAAAAGGTACTAAGTAGGCAATTTCGTTAAGATATTGTCTTAGGTTTTGTTTCAAGAATGAATTATAAATTAAAAACTATACAAATACGTTTAAATATGTTTTGGTATGTAATATAATTTCAAAAAATGATGATCTTGAAGTGTGTTTAGATAGCCATTTTAAATGTTTAAGTATTGGTTTTACGGTTCGTTTTTTTCAAATAATCTTTTCAATACAAATAAGTTAAATTATTTTTCCATTTTACCACTTGATTCCGAGAGGATAATATTTCAAAGTAATGTTTTGTGATCCACTTCAGTGACCGCATGGTCTAAGGCGCTACTCTTACAGACTCTAGACTGCCAATTATGGGGGCATTGAGGTTCGAATCTCGGTCGGGTGTACTGAGGCTGTTTTTTCTAATGCTCTTGACGTGGTGTTAAGAAAAAAATTGTGTACCCCATATATCTTCTCAAACCCCACTCTCACTCCCACACACTTTATCTCTCTCTCACACACTCTCAGGTTCTCTCACACACTTTCTCTCTCACACACTTTCTCTCTCACAAACTTTATCTCACAATCTCTATCTATAACACAAACTTGCTCTCACACACAATTCTCCTCACACTTTCTCACACACTTTCTCTCACATACTTTCTTTCTAACACACATTATTTTTCGCATACTCTCTCACACACTTATTCTCACACCCTCTCTCACAAACACCGTATATTAGACATACAAACTCTCTTTCGCATACACACTCACACACACTCTCACACATGCACACTGCCTCACACACACACACACTCTCTCTCTCTCACTATCCCTCGCTAACACTCACTCGATCATACTCACTTTATAACACTCACTCTCACCCACTAACACTCTCACACTCACTCACTCACCCATACATTGATGGCAAAAAAAGAAGCAGCCTAAAACAAAAACCTAATTTCCTAGCGAATTATTCATATTTTCCTTCTGTGTGAGCAGTGGCTCATCTGTACAACCATTCTTTGTTTACATCACCATGGAAACCATGATTTGTTTATAGCTGTACATCGGCAAATAAAGTATTTCTCTTTGGTTACAAATAATAACAGCTTAATTCTTACTTGGGTGGTTTGGTTAAACTAATAGATAAAGACCAGGGAGAGGGGTCGTTTTAAGTTTCTCACTGTGGTGGGAAGGGGTTAAATATACGTTCTGCTTGGAATTAAACCCCGAAAGCTCAAACTCTATAGAAAGT
Organism: Timema bartmani; assembly: GCA_902151455.1. NCBI lineage: Eukaryota > Metazoa > Arthropoda > Insecta > Phasmatodea > Timematidae > Timema > Timema bartmani. Next base: position 40,128 of record CABFWB010004412.1, read on the forward strand.
TAAGAGCCTTTGAAGAGTAAACGTTTAGCTAGAAAGTCAAGTAAGGGTTTATCATATATATGTTTTCCTAATAAACATTTCAGTGCAATAATCTGCAGCCATCGCTGCAACGGTCCACTAGTTATAAGAACAGTCCGACAATACGACTATGCATAGTTTGTATATCAAAAGGACAAAAAGTCACGTTGCACTTTATCGCTTTTGGCAGGGACATTTGGGCTCGAACACTTGCAGGGGACAATTTCAGTGGGGCCCCAAATTGCTCTTGTTCTCCCAACCTCTCTCCAAACTAATGTGGGTGTAGTTCTTTTGAAATATCTCCTACCTCAGCCCAAACTCGTGCCCTTTAGATTAATACTTTTGTTTTTAGCACCGCTTCTTACTATCCATTCGGATTATCTGATATTAACACATTAATAAATTTAGTTTTAAACCCATAGATTAAAAAAATTATAACAAGTGACTTTGCATAGCGATATTTTAATTCAAATCGCCGCCTGATTCCAAAATCCTCATGTGTTTTTTTCTATTTTCAGATGATGGTTACATATTTATTTGTGGTTGACTCAACAAACTGTTTTGTTTGGATTCGATTGGACAGTAACATGGAAACACTTGTGTTGAACCCACTTTGGTGGCTGCATGGTCTAAGGCATCACTCTCGCAATGGACTGGATTGACAATGATTGGAAGATCGAGGTTGGAATCCCGGTAGGTTGTATTGAGGGTGGATTTCCTTAATGATTTTACCCTCTGCCTCAACACAAATAAGAATACATTTTCTCTAAATTCAATATCTCTCATCCTTTACACATTATCTTTACTATTATATATACGTATATATATAACCCAAAAGGGTGGAGAAACACGGTTACAAAAAATAAGTTTAAACTATTGTAATAATGAAAAGTAATATACATATAATATATTTTTTCTGAGCACACAATATTTTGCAGTAACCATTAAAATATATTTTTATTTTAAATCATACATATTAGTATGTTTCCCTAACGTAAATCCGTAAATTATATGAAAATAGTCCTAAAATCTCAATAGTACTTGACCAACATACTACCAACTGTGCCGAAGCTCGTCGGTGTTTGTTAATGTTGGTAGTATTTTTTTAAGGTTTTATCACTAGTTTTAGATTAAAATCATGCTTTGTAATGTTAACAGAAATAAACCATTTTACAATTTTACATAACTTTTATAATTTTTATGAGCCCGGGTACTTTATATAAAACCTAAGTTTGGTGTAATTATTTGTGCTAATAATCTAGAAGAATTTTCAATTGGTTTTAAATATTACGGTATCTGTGTAATTTTTAGATAAAATAGAGAAGGAAGCCAGAAAATTTTTTAATTTATTGAAATTATTATTGAAACGCCACCGCTATAATCTATCGCTTACATTTCATGAAAGTTTGTACGAGCTATTTTAGTTTATTTCAGACAATATTTCTTCCAGTACAATACAAAGATACAATTAACTTAGAAAATTACCCATAATAAGTATTATGAGTAATGTTTATTGCTAACGTCTCCGTTCTTTGTAAAACTGTTATGTAAATACAACATACATGAATAACTTTATTTATTGGGCCCTGGAATACAATCACAATTAAAAGTGTATTAATATATTTTCTTTCATGCTGCGCGCTTAGATACTCACCCAGACCTTTCGAAAGTCCATGCTAATCAGTTAGAGATTATAAAAATAGAGATTAGAGGCAGTGTAGCCGCATTTTTGTGGGAGAGAGTGGAAAACCAATCGGTAAAAAAACAAACCTTAGTACACCTAACTGGGATTTGAACCCCGAACTCCCCATCATCGGCAATACGGTATATTGTGAGCGTGACGACTTAAACCATTTGACCACTGAAGCCGGTAAGAATTATTTATTTAAGCACTGCGTTTTACCACCCATTCGGGTTGTACGCATGTGTACTAATGAAGTTAATGTGTTAGTGATTAGGAAGACTGAATTTAGAAGAAGTGTACACGCATTTTCATAGAAGGAGAATGGGGAAACTTGGAGGAAATACCACCCTCAGTACACCTGATTGGGATTCGAACCCCTATCTTCTTGACAGCGTCAATCTAATATAATGTGAGGTTGACCCCCTTAGACCACGCGGCTACCGAAGTGGGTAAGAATAATCTAAATCACCCTCTTCGGTGGCCACGCGGTCTAACGCGTGACTCTCGTGCTGGACTAAGCTGCCGAGTATGGGAGATCCCGGTCATGTGATCTGGGGGGAGGGGGGTTGCCTAGATTTTTTTCCACTCACCCGCCACGCAAATCCTGGTATATTTTCTCTAAATTAAGCCTTCCTAATCCCTAACCCATTAGTGTAATTAGTAGATTGTCGTAAAACCCGAATGGGTAGTAAGACATGTTGCTAAAATAAATAAGCTCTAAATCAGAGAATTAAATCCCCCAGAGTGTTACACTAAAAGTGTAGCTATACTTACGTAATGAAAAGAGTCCCGGTATTATTATCCATAGCACAATCATTTGTAAAAGCTAGCGAGACCGTACAATGTTTTCTCGTTAAGAAGGATCAGTTATAGAAATCCTTACGCTGTCCTTAAAATAATCCTACCGACCACGACAAACTGCCCGACACGTCAACTCCTTACACTACATTCTTCAAAACTGACAAAACACGACTGAAATTTTCCTAAAACGATCCTTGACGATATAAAAAATATATATATATACAGCACTTCACCGCTATTATTTTTTTATATCCTTTTTTTTTCATTCTCCTTTTGCCTTTGAAAAATATAATTTTCCCCCCTTTTCTCATGCATGTAATAGGCTAATCTTTCTTACTTGTAGTTTACGTAGCTTATTACCGTAGTAAAAGAGGAGGTGGGGGTAGGGGGTTTGTTTAAAAAAATAGGGGGGGGGGGGAGAGAAGCTGCAATCATGATCAAAATAAAGTTTCTTTTTAAAAACAACAAAAATAAAATCTCCTAGCATCGCCTTTTAACTAACTCTAATAATGATAATAATGACTCCCTACAAAGTTTCTCTCTATATATACGTATACACTTCCCCCAAAGTCTTTACTTTGGCTTCGTATTATACAAGCGGCAATTTCCCAGACGTACTGTGCGTTCCGAAAATATAGGGTTCTTAGAATGAGTTGCGGGTGACATGGCTTCGGACGGAGCTGGGAGCTGCGGGGATCCATAATGATTGGGTGGAGACCACTAGCTTAAAGCTGGTTTGGTGGCAAGGGGTTGGAGGGTTGTAACCAGGGTTAGTGTGGCTGGCTTCAGCTCTCGATTTTGATTTCCATTGTTGTCCATTATATTTCTACTATAGAGACATGCTGGTGCATTCCTCCTCCCCATAATGTTGACTAGGTAAAATAAATGGAATTTCTGCTCAGCTGTATTGGCTCTATAGATTCGGAATAAAAACACAGTCCAAGGAAACTAGCAGTAAATGTGACCTGGTTTTCAAGCTTCCATCTTTATTCTCGATTATAAAACTAGCGTTTCCATTGGAACACGTACAAATTGACCGAAAGAGCACTAACACGTCCAGTGGAACACACACAAATTTACCTAAAAAGCACTAACACGCACGAATATACCTAAAAGACACTAATAGGTCCATTAGAGCACACACTAATTTACCTAAAGACCACTAGCACATCCATTGGAACACGCACAAAATGACATAAAAAGAACTAATACGCCATTGAACACGCACGAATCATACCTAAGAGCACTAACACGTCCATTTGTACACGCACGAATTGACCTAAAGACCACTAATACATTCATTGGAACACGCAAAAAAGACCTAAGAGCACTAACACGTCCATTTGTACACGCACGAATTGACCTAAAGACCACTAAAACATCCATTGGAACACACACAAAATGACCTAAGAGCACTAACACGTCCATTGGTACACGCACTAATTGACCCAAAGAGCGCTAACATGTTCATTGGAACATGCATGAATTGAACTAAAGAGCTCTGGAATATGTACCAAATGTAGACCTACCCAAAGCGTACTAATATGCTCATTGGAACACGTAAATCACCATGAACTATACGTCAGTACAAATAAGGTGATGTCACAACATCCGATCTCCCGAGTGAAGATCAACATGTTTGATCCAGATAGTAGCGGCCGACTCATAGCATGTAATGAGTATAATTTGACCTTAATCTCTCCACCGAACCGGGCATTCTTCGTCTACGAGCGTTAGCTTGCTCGCTCACTCGCTTATACACAAAACGACTTTTGTCCCTATTAAACGTAATTTTCTAAATCGTGTTCGCACAATTTTCGGTCTGTGCTGGGTTTGGAATGACCGTCATTATAATTTCTATACAACAACACACACACATTAAATAATATAAGTGGAGGGGGATCAATATTGGAGGAGAATGATTAGGTGCTTTTTATTGGACAGAGAAGGAGTAAAATCGGTCAAAGTGTGGTATGAAAGGGGTACAGGCAGAAAACAATCTTTGTAGATGCTATGTCTGCGTTATAGATGCATAATGTAGTCCTATGGCGTGTAGGCCTACATATCAATTAGTTTGAACAATATTAATATTTTATTGGAAGAAACCATTAATCAACCAAATAAATTATGAACTATATAAATTAAACACTATTATAGGCTACTCACATCTTTGGGTAAGCGTTATATTTACTTATTTATTTAGCACCACGCCTTAATAACCGTTCGGGTTATACGCTTATGTACCCATTACGCTAATGGGTTAGGAATGGGTAAGTTGGAATATAGAGGAAGTGAACCCGCATCTGCGTGGAGGGAAAGTGGAAAACCATTTAGGGAAACCACTCCCAGTTCACCCGAGCGAGATTCGAACCTCGATCTCCCCGTCCTCGGCAGTTTAGCTCAACACAAAACTAACACGTCAGCTAACTACGCCACTGAGGCGGGTGGTAAGCGTTATAAATGTCAAACTCATATATTATGGTTGATTGGTGGTAGGGAGGTCGAGGTTTTAGTCCTGGCAGGATATTTTTCCTACGTGGTTTCCCACTCCCCCTTCACGGAATGTATATACCTTTCCTCCAAATGCTGCCTTCCTCATCTCTATCCCAGTAGAGTAGTTAGACCAATTTATTCTTTAGAACCAGGTTTTACCTTAATTTGTATGGGATGAGGGGAGGTTGTAGTTACAGGAAGTTTACCCACATTTGCGTGATGGAAGAGTGGAAACCCATTTTTGAACAAATTATCCTCAGTACACTCGACAGAGATTTGAACCCTGATTTCCCATCATTGGAAGTCCAGTCTACTACTTAAGTGACGTCTTTGACCATTCAACCACTTACGTGGGTATTGGCATAGTTAGATGCAGGTAGACCAAATGGGTAGTAAGGCATAATGTATATATATTCTAAAATATCATTGTATTTTATTTATTTTATAAATGACCCTATTTTATTTTACATCCATTAGTTAAAACCACACATCGCCTATTTAAAATAGCAAAATAAATATGTTTTATATATTATGTATATAAAATTACAAAATAATGTGCCAGTCGATTAGTGAATAAAAATCTTCTATCCAGCGCTTAAATGACTAGCGTTTAGTACCAAACGTACAAACAGCTTTATAGTTGTATGATTTAAAATAAATCAGAATAAAATAGTACAATATAACCCACATACTTAGTTCAATGAAACAACTTTATACTATACAAAAGGTCAAAAATTAGCATATGTATTCAGAGAATACTGTTTAAAATTGGCAATCCAAAATACTGCTTCTGAAATAAAATAATTTACTTACTTACTCTATGACAGTAGAAACTCGAAATGCATTGCCACAATTGAAAGAGTACGCCACCTATCCCTATCTTGATTTATAGTTCAATCCAGTCCGCCTCCTCACACTCTATCCCTATTTGGAGCTTCTTATATCCTGTCAACCACGTTAAACCCTATCCTTATCTGGAGCTTGTTATATCCAGTCCGCCTCATCATACCCTATTCCTATCTGGAGTTTGTTATATCCAGTTCCCCTCATCACACCCTATTCCTATCTGGAGTTTGTTATATCCAGTCCCCTTCATCACAACCTATCCCTATCTGGATCTTATTATATCCAGTCCACCTCATCACACCCTATTCCTATCTGGAGTTTGTTTTATCCAGTCCCCTTCATCACAACCTATCCCTATCTGGATCTTATTATATCCAGTCCACCTCATCATAACCTATCCCTATCTGGAGTTTGTTTTATCCAGTACACCTCATTACACCCTATCTCTTTCAGGTCCATTCTTATGTTATCTTCCCATATGCGTCTAGGTCTTCCCAACGGTCGCTTCCCATCAGGGTTTTCAGTCAATACTTGAATGCTGTTCTAGATTATTTTTTATTTTTTTCCATTTACGCTGCATGTCCTGCCCACCCCATATTCTACACTATAGTGGGGAAAATAAGCTAAATGAGAATATATCAGTCACAGGGACCAACTTAATGCGCAAGAGACATGAGGCACCACGCACGAATAAACATTTTGTACTGGAGCGTAGGTATCCTACATGGACAAAAATAACACTTAACTAACATTGTTCATGCTTACGTTGCAACAAACTCAAGAAAATGATGCCTTAAATAATAACTACCTAGCTTACGAAAAATGTGGGTTGTAAATATAACATTTTTTATGTTTGTGTGTATATAAAAAATGACTACACAGACAAACTAAAAAGGGCCAATAAAATATATAATTTTAGTGCAATGAAGTTAAAGAAAAAAAAAGATAGGGCTTTGGAAATACTCCTTTTTTTTTTAGAATGTCTACAGTAGTCTGTGCTTGTGTATGTTTTGTGTATATGTGTGTGTGTGCAGCAACAATGGAAAAGAGTCGAATGTGGCTACCATATACTTTAGATAGCCTCCAGAATGGTTTCTAGTTTTGACCATTATAATTATCGGCATAGCGCTGGAGGGATGGCCTGGCTCCTATGTCTTGAGGTTCCCCTGCTAGGGCAGATGATCGTACACTTGGTTACAAATAAACAACACTTCGTTCTGTGGTGGTACCGTCTTCCTTAGGCAAGTTATATCTACACTTCAGATGTCATGGCAAGGACCTTAGTTGACAGAAAAGTTGCTAGATCTACTTTCACGTATTCATACGTCAAGTCATGTGATTTGTAACTGTCATTTTTGATAGATATTATAAAAGCCTGTTAAATAACAATAATAATATATAAAACCTAAAAATTTGACCATAAAAAAATTGAATTTTCCAAAGAGACGTCCTATGAATAATAGACTATATTTATAGTAAGACAATAGAGTATACCTCGATTATCCGGGGTTAACGGGAGCTAAGAGGCCTCGAATTTCCAAAAACCTGGATAATAAGAGTATCTTTAGATTATTTCTTAGTTTTCTTATCTCTTAACCTTGAATCTTTCTACAACCACCATATTTTTATCTCCTGTTTATTTCTTCTCCAATCAGTAGACACCAACAGTCACTTCACCAAAGACATATGGAATCGAATTTTTTTTTTTTCAAAACTTCTCCACGATTGATTCGTTTCAAAACCACCAATTTTTTTCAAACAACTTATTACTACCACGGATAATATGAAACCTTATATGATCAGGTCTCAGAAAATTGGAACTTTACTGAAGTTGTTGTTTGAAATCAAATAAATCGCTAATAGACGATTAAACCTTATTTTGGGCTTCCCCTACCCTAAAGGGCACGCGGACAGCTTCAGTCTCGCCGAATCCTAACTGGCCGTACTTAATATGGCTTTATACCGAACGGTGTCTCACTCTTCCTCCACACAAATGTGGATACGCGTCCTTCAATTCCTACCTTACTCATTCCTACCCCATGATTGTAAATAAGTGGGTAGCTCAAAAACATAGAGCATGAAAAAATCAAATTTTCGACTTAAAATGGGTGTTATTTTGAGGGCAACATTTTATTGTTTTTAATTTTACTTTTATTACAGACCATATTAAATTATTATTATTATTATTATTATTATTATTATCATTATTATTATTATTATTATTATTATCATCATTATTATTATTATTATTATTATCATTATCATTATTATTATTATTATTATTATTATTATTATTATTATTATTAGCACCGCATCTTACTACCCGTTCGGGTTATACGCAACCATGTTAAAGACTGATGTTTTGTGTGCCAGTAATTAGAATGTATCAGGTCCTTGATAGACCGATGAATACAGATTGTTGTGGGTAGCTAAAAATTGAAAGTATATTGTTAAATTTAGTGGCTCCAGAAATACGTTTGGGGGCAGTGAATTGGGTAGGGGGTGGGGTGTTTGAAGTCTAGCGCCTGTGGGTACCCCCCACCCTAAGGGCGACTCCCTAGCCCCCACGGTTCATGAGCTACGTCTGAGGGCGGAGGGGAACTGGTAGTGAGGGTGGTGTTTTAGTTTAATTGCTATAAGTAATTTTAATCAGCCTATATGTTAACCGAAGGTCTGAGTTATACCCATGCACAATTTAATCTCAATCAGTATAGTGGTTTTTGAGTGAAATGGTAAAGTACATTTGTAGCACATGACACATTGACAGAGTGATTACGTCATAGTATAGTAGTAGATGGAGCGCGCTGCTGTTTGATCTTAACCGCGAGGGACAGGTCGACTATTTTCATATTAAAAACTTATCAGCGTAATATAATGTGTTTTATATTCTTACGTTTAAATTTTGATTTATTTAATTAATATTGAAATGATCTCCGAGGAAAGGATATACGATTAGTACATTCAGGCGTCCTCTGAGCAATGTTATATTACAATTGGCTAATCTTTCCCCTACTGGGATACAAATGATGTAGCCCAGACGCACAATATTATTATAATAATTAAATATCTAGAAATATACTGGCACCTTTAACCTCTAACCACTTATCTAAAGTGTTAGACTCCCCCCCGTCCCCCCAGAGATTTGGTGTAGAATTAGAACCTGAACTAATTACGAAAGATGAAATGCAAGTATAACGCCTCAGTCCACTGGACCATTGCTGTGGGTAGCTGTTTTATTAATCCAAACGTATGTTACGGTATGATAAATTGTTGTTGCGCATAAATTATATATTTCAAAATATGTATTATTGACGCGGCAGATAAAACAAAATCTAGGTTATTGACCTGTACAAAGAAGTTTGTTTATTTCCATATGAATATAGAACTAATTTAAGGATGTTGTCTACCTGTGACGTCAGGATAGGTTTCACCATATTAATGAATTTACGTTTTACTCGGCGAGTTTTAAAGATATAACGTTGAAACAAAAACCATCAATTCTTAAATAATTCTAAGAAATAGTCCTACAGTATCACAAAATTATTATTTTTATCTTGAAGCAGTTATTTTTTATAAAAGTATTTTTTATAAATCCTCTACAACTAATATTATTTGTCTCGGTCAAGAAAATGGCCTGTAAAATCTTCTTGATAGGATGTAGATTAAAAAGGTTCGTGGTCTATCTAGAATACGGGTGACCTGGTGGTCTAGGGGTAAGGTGTCAGACTTCTGTGCTAGGGAACCGGGGTACAATCCTCGGTCCCGGCACAGATTTATCTGATCGCCAAACCCTTCCTTCACCTCTGACAAGACGTGTATTAGTCACAACTTGTGAATGTGTGGAATGACAGGCCTCCACCGTGGTTCGGATTCCACGTAAACTGTAGGTCCTTCATTTCATCTCACAATCACCCTACCATTGCACATTAGCGCAAGTGCGTATAACCCGAACGGGTAGTAATACGCGGTGCTAATAATAATAATCTTCCTAGAATAGGAAAGAATAAAAAGGTAAAATTATCGTACATAAAGAAGAGCCCTCTCATGGCGAACTTATCATTTTCTTCCCTCTCTTTCTATTCTGTGCATTGGAGTTTAAGAGTGATGATGTTCAGACTGCTCAGGCGCGTCAAGTTAAGATGCAACCCACATTACAAAATGGCTTTGACATCTCCAAGTAGGCAACTTCGTTAACTTTGTAAATGTAAATAATATAAGTTATTATATGTATGGAATGAGATGGAATTTATCTAGTCTTTAAACTTTACAAACTAAACGAACTACACCACTGTACTCTTCTAGATTGAGACAAAAAACATGCCACTTCTAAACGCTACTACACATACCTATATGAAGGTAGAGGGTGGTGTAGATTCATCATCTTTTTCAAAAATAAATTTGAATTACTTTTATAGTTTCCCTAACATAATATATCGTTGTAAAGTCTAAAGAAGAAAAATGTCATACCTTTTCCATGTTTTACGTAAAATGTTTCAAGAGGTAAAACACGTTTTCAATATTGTTTTAACAGTGTTAACTTTCGATAATATATTTAATTTCAGACTTTGCAGTCTCTGTTCATGACTATTAATATGTACAGCCTAAAATAACTCGATTCACAACACAAATATAACAAGGTATTATAACTCAACATATTTGGCACCTTGTGAAATTGGCATAATGACTATTTTCACATTAAAAAATTAAATAAACCATTTACAATTTTATTTTGTATCTTATATTGCTTTCACAAAATGAATCATTGAATTTTATATATATATATACACACACACTCAGAGGATTGGCCATTTTTAATATATATATATATATATGTTATATAATTAGTCCTTTGAAGTGCTCATTTGGAGTGGTCATTTTTAATATCGTTATTTAAAAGTACTAACTATATATATGTTAGTTATAAAAAGAACAACGCTAACGGCTAAACCAATCACTTATAAAAGAGAAGCTAAGTGTACGTACGCGCTTGTAAGCCCTACTACAATCTAAAAATAGAACGTTTTTTAGAGTAAATTCACTCTCATTACAAAGGAGAAGAAATAAAAAAAATACTTAAACCAAGAACAACATCTGTATCAGGCTGTGATTCAAACCACAACCTTTCAATTAACACCGACCTCCTGCAATTAAAATATAACTACAAACAAATGCTTGGATATTACTGCAAAGTTTGTAAATACAAATGAATAATGCTATAAAACAATCTAAGATCAGTTTAAAGCAGCGTTTTGACGTAGTATATTGTGTATTTTTTGTTTTTTTAGCACCGCGTCTTACTATCCGTTCGGGTTATACGCTTAAGTACTAATTACATTAATGGATTAGGAATTGGGAAGGTTGAATTTAGAGGAAGTGAACCCATGGAGGGAGAGTGGAAAACAATTTAGGAAAAACCACCCTCAGTTCAGCCGACCGAGATTCGAACTTCGATCTCCCCGTCCTCGGTGGTCTAGCTCAACACGACTGGCGCGTTAGCCAACTACGCCACCGAGTGTTGTTTTTAAAATAACGAAAAATAAAGTAACTTTTCACAATATTACCAAACAAATTAATGATTATAAAGACATTATATTGTGTTTTTATTTGGTTACTACACTTAACACCGACAGAAGGCTATTAACGCTTACAGTAGGTTAACACTTAGAGTAGGTTATTAACGTTTACAGTAGGTTATTAACACTTACAGTAGGTTACTAACACCTACAGTAGGTTAAAGTTTATTAACGCCTACAGCAGGGTATTCACGCCTACAGTAGGCTATTAACACTTACAGTATGTTAGTAACACTTACAGTAGGTTAGTAACACTTACAGTAGGTTATTGACACTTACAGTAGGTTATTAACGTTAACAGTAGGTTATTAACGTTTACAGTAGGCTATTAACACTTACAGTATGTTATGAACACTTACAGTAGGTTACTAACACCTACAGTAGGTTAAAGTTTATTAACGCCTACAGCAGGGTATTAACACCTACAGTAGACTATCGACGCCCGAGACTAAGTAATAGGTAAAGCGAGGATAGTTTTAGAGGAAGTTCACTCAAATTCAATTGTAAAGAGGATGAGAAACTCAATGTGATGGCGTATCATGGGGAAAGTCACCTGGCCAAGATTTTAACTTTGACCTTCCTGCCAACAGGATATCTAGTATATTACGAGTCTGACACTGAATACCGCAAAATCGCCTGAGAGGATTCTGCCCTCGGTTATCAGCTTTATGTTTCCTACCATCAGGAGCCGGACATCTGATAGCCTCCTCTTAATAGATATCATACACTGAGTAGTATCTGCTAGAACCGTTAGATAAAACTGGTGCGCCTACTATCAGGAGCCGGAGACTTGTCATTGCTGCCTCCGAGCAAGTACTGCCAACCTATAATTAATAAAACAAAATAGTAAAACAAGAATAGACAGCCGACGTGGGTGAATAAAAAACAAAACCCTATCATCGCCGCAAGAGAATGTATCTACTAAAACAAAAAAGGCAAACACATATCAACTCTAGTCCTCGCCGGCTACCGCTTGCTGCTGCCGCTCAAGAAACCCTTATATCCATGCATTATGCAACACATGGAGGTTTTGTTTATGTACACTCGCATTCTATGAATATAGACGTACTGAAACTAACAATGAATGGCTAAATACCAACACCAGTGTACGCACAGACAATGGCATCGGTCTCGTCTAGTTTGGCTTGTCACTGACAGGAAGCTAGGGGTTCTAACCCCAATCAGGTATTATAAGGTATTTTATCCATAAGGGGTTTTCCATTCTTTCTTCACGCAAATTCTGGAATATTTCCTTTAAAATCTCACCCAATTCATCACTACACCATTAGTGTAAATATGAGGATGGCCTTGGTGGGTATATATATCATATAATATTTATAGAAAATACATAATGTTATAAAACATTATTGTGTGGAGGCAATTTCTTGAATTTTTAAAGAGTTGATAGCCTTCCATAAGAACGTGAGATATCAGTTGAAATAATTTGAAGCTTAATAATTTAAAAAATAATTATAAAACCCTTATATTGACAACTATAAGTTTGGTTTCTCTTTGAGACACCCAACTCTATAGTACGTATGTATCTGTCTGTATGTATTTATATATAATTTTACGATAAACATTTTATTTAATTAAAAGGTCCATCAATGTCTCTTTTTAATTTCTCACTATCTTTCAGATAGAGAAAGTATTGTGATTGTCAAAAAATTCGGACTCGAGATTTTGATCAATCTCGACGTTTCATGACCCTCCGAATCCGAAAAAGTTGTTTTTGAATTTCCGTATATCTGTCTGTCTGTAGCCTACCTCCGACTAGAGCCTAAACTATTTTACTGATTGGGCTAAAACTTGGTATCTAGGGTTTTCATAGGGTTGCCCTGAGTAATTTTTTGAATTGGATATCTAACCCTAAAATTAAGGGTAGTTTACTGAAGGGCAAAATGAGAAAAAGTCGATTTTCTCAAAATTGGCTCTAACGATTTTGATTAAATTTCATTTCTAAACATTTATAAATATTACAAACAAAATGGCTACCCTCAATATTTCGGAAAAATTAATTTGAGTGCTCCGATCTGATGCGTAAATTCTCTTTTTTTTATCATATCTCCGAAACTATTTGAGATATGAAATTACTTATCATTGCAAATATGTAGATCTATTTATAATTCAAATATTTTATAAGAAACATATTTTTATAAAACCAATAACTTTAAATCTATACGCAAACATATATATTTTTTTAACTTTACGAACACTAAAGGTAAAGTATTGCGACCGTAAAAATAATCTAACCCGAAATGTTGATGTATGTAGACGTCTCATGAACCCCAAACCCTAAAAAGTTTTTTTGCAATGCCATCTGTCTGTGTGTTTTTTAACCCGAAAATAAAGATTAGTTTAGTAAAAAAGCGAAAAGAGAAAAAATCGCTTTTCTCAAAATGGGCTCTAAGGATTTTGATTAAAATTCGTCTCTAGGCGTTGATTAAGATAATAAATAATCTGGTTATTTTCATTTTCCCATGGAAATGAATTTTAGAGTACTTTACAGAAGCAGAAATTTCCGTATCTCCGCAACTATTTTAGATACTAAATAACTTATAATTGCCAAATTGTAGAACTATTAAAAATAAAACACTTGTATGTGAAATATATTTTTATAAAATCAACAGTTTTTTAGATATTGGCAAAAATATTCATAAAATTTTGTGAGCTTTAGTTGTAAAGAAATACTACTTAACTATTCTGTAATGCCATAGAGTAATTGAAAATAAGTAAGTTTCTCAAAAAGTTGGTTATTTTTCCTTTAACCTCTTAGGAGAAATGTTTGTACAATGATTATCTATCTCCTTCATTTTAGACTCAATAGTCAATATTTAATTGTTTTATTGGTCAAAATTTATAAATTAGGAATTGAATAGCAATGTGATGACCTGAAGATGTGCAACACCTAATAAAATGTTAAAATTTTAACCGGAAGTCGAAATTTTAATACGAAGTGTTGACCCTTGTGGACCCAAAATCGATCTTTTTTTATTGGTACAAATATACAAACGAGGACATTAATTCTTTAAAAATTAATATTATAAAATTTAAAACCGGGACTCAAAAAAGTTGTACATAGGTATAGTGCAATTTATGCTTGGGTTTGCTAGTGTATATTATTTCGTTTCACATATATTACGAGTTTTGAGTAAATATCTCCATTTTTATACAATGGAGCGAGAAAGTCCGTGTGGAGTTTCGTACCATTTATTTCACAAATTGATTGGTGCATTTTTTGAGAAAGTGTGAATAATTGTTTACTTAACTCGTAGATTTTTTGTGAAAAAGTTGTCAGATGGTGGTGGTTGCATGTGCCTTCCTTTTCTTAGTTCTAGAGTACTTTCTACAGTCTAACTTGATCAGCATTAATGAGGTGTTTATTAGGATGAGATGGTTTTGTGTTAGTATCTTAAAGTTTAGTAATGTATTATCAAAATGTTAAAGCTTATAATGCAAGAATATTGAGATATTTATCAAACTGGGTAAATAATGTGTCTTTATTGATAGAAATTGCTTCATTCTTAAATCTTTTAGTTGAAATTATACTTTAATAAAGGAAGGATTCAAATGTTATATGAAAAAAAAATTTTTTTAATGTACATTTATCTAAAAATATAATAAAAGAGATGTCATAAATTTTAAGCAAAGATATTGTCAAAATCTCTTTAAAAAAATTCATAACAAATCATCAAACGTTTCTTATTAGTTACCTATGACCCCAGTAGTTATGACTGCAACTATATTAAACTCAAAATCTCTTGCACCCCGACTTACTTTGCACCTAGCCGGGCTATTGAAACCTATAACCACTTACGTATAGTCATGAGCTTTAGTTCCAGGGGTCTTATGTTCTATTCTAAGCAATATATCCTGTGACTCAATATATCATGTGACTAATCCAGAATCTAGAATAAAAATCACATACCACTCTAGAGTAAGGTGGGGGAAACCAACGCAAATATATAAGGTATAATGTCGACCTAACAGTTTCCTTTGGCATTCATTTCTTTGACAAGAAAACCAAACGTTGGCGTTTGTTGGCCAGTCAGGCGGAGGACTACCTACCGCCTTTTGCCTCATACATAAACATCGCCGGTATGCGGCTGACGTATGGAGTGGAAGTGCTACTATATAATTATCTGTCTCAGAGAAATGAATTGCACTGCCATAGGACGGCGAGCCACTGCCATTGATCATTTTCTCCGTGGACGTTATGTTGCTGTGTGTTTGTCTTCCACGGCTGTGCTTCGTTCTACGACTACGTCCATCATAGTCCGTGCGAAGACGCACAAAGTTTATTTTTTACAAAAATGATGGAGCACATATTAGAGGGATACAACTGGCTTAGGTATAGTCAGATTAGTAAGTAGAGGATGCTGTAAAAAGGTCTAACACACATTCATAAAATGAGAAGAATCATTTTTAAATTACTAATTTTAACACAAGATACAAGATACTAGATACAAGCTACACTGACAATAGATCCAAATAATCACATCTTTATAAGCTACACTGGAAATAGATTCAAAGGTCCTCTAGAGTATCTCTATTTTAAAAGCTACACTGGAAATAGATTCAAAGGTCCTCTAGAGTATCTCTATTTTAAAAGCTACACTGGAAATTTATTCAAAGGTCCCTTAGATTATTTATGCTTTATAAGCTACACTGAAAATAGATCCAAATAATCTCAACTTTATAAGCTACACTGAAAATAGATCCAAATAATCTCAACTTTATAATCTACACTAAAAATAGAACCAAATGATCTCATCTTTAAAAGCTACACTGGAAATTTATTCAAAGGTCCTTTAGATTATTTATACTTTATAAGCTACACTGAAAATAGATACAAATGATCTCAACTTTATAATCTACACTGGAAATAGATTCAAAAATCGTCTAAATTATCTCGACTTTATAAGCTACATTGTAAATAGAGCCAAATATCCTTTAGAGTATCTCTACTTTATAAGCTACGTTGGAAATTGACCCAAATATCATGGGGTATCCGGGGTACACGGAATAATATCACCATTTGAGGATCACATCTCGCATCTTTATTCAGTATTCCCTAAAAAAAACTGCTGCTAGCAGTGGAGTCTACCATTCAGTACACACTAGAGCTAGAAGTTTTCTTCTTTTATTTTTCAAAAGGAAGTAGTTTATATGTGAAGCTTCTGTGTTTGGTGATAATCATAATCTTGGAATGTTTTGGGTGTAGTTACCTTGTCCACAGCTTTGACTTGTTATGTTAATGAGCGCCTGACGTCATTTTATAGGCCAGGGTATACCAAATTTTGGCGGTGGACACTGAGCGTTATAGGCAGTGGGTTGAGGGGAATATATTACGCTAAAAAAGTTTCAGATTATTGAATCACAGGGAAAAATAACGTATTCGTAAAGGCTTTGACTATCATTTTAAATTATTAATATAGCTGGTCTACAGTACACCAATAAACCCCGACTTTAGGGATACTTTTGCATTCAACCACGAAGCGTTGTAGTAGATACGGGTATTTATTTGATGTGTCAAGTATTCACCCCCTGTAAAAACCACCCTCAGTACACCCGAACGAGATTCGAACGACGAGCTCCCCATCATCAGCGATCTAGTCTACTGCTAGAGTAGCGCCTTAGACTCTGCGGTCACTAAAACGGGTAACTTATGACTAGAGATGAAAATTTTCCTGGAAATTTTGCCGCAGTGGCGGCTTGCGGTGGAGGGGTTAAATTGAAGAGGTGCACCTAGAGCCTATTATACTACAAAATATAGTGTGTTAAGAGACGAGTGGGTTATCATAAAGGGGCACGAGGCTGGGGAAGGGGGAGAGGTAGCTAGGAAGTACAGATAATAGGGGGGTGAGACAAATGTTGGGCTAAACTTACAATTATTTTAACTAACTTATTGTTGATAAAAAATTGAAGTATGATTTATGAACTTAACGGTTCTACAAAGCCTCGCATTCATTTGTTTATTTACTACTTTTGTTTAGCACCGCGTCTTACTACCCGTTAGGATTGTACGCCTATGTACTAATTACTCTAATGTGTTAGGGTTGAGGAAGGTCGAATTTAGAGGATTTGCACCTGTGAGAGTGGAAAACTGTTTAGGAAAAACCACCCTCAGTGCAATCGACTGGTATCGAACACCGGTCTCCCTGTCATCAGCAGTCTAGTTTATTACAAGAGTCGCACGTTAGACCATGCGGCCCCTGAAGCTCGTTTGATGATGTATCTGGTGTTAATGGCCTTGGGAGAATTTAATCTTAAGTATAAACGTTGACATTTGGGATATCTATATCGCGATTACATTAGTTCCATTTAATCAGTTGAAAATATATTACAGAAATTTTCCATCTTACATCTCTACCTTTGACTGAACTATTCTTACCCAGGTATGGCTCAGTCCAAACCAGGTGGTAACAAACACTTAGGGGCCATTCATAAAACACGTAACGCTTTTCCCTTACCTTTTGTTGGCCCCCACCCCCCACCAACCCATGTAACATCAAGTGAACCTTCATACTAACCCCTCCCCCCAACCTGTTTTACTTAACTTTTCATATCAAGATTGAACGTGATTATTTCATAGCGAAGCTTTTGTGACACTAACACTACTAAACAATATAAACATGAACAATAAAATTATATTTTTAATATTATAACTTGAGAACAAGATCTGTGTTACGTAACACAGTTATGAACTCCCCCCATGTAACAACATGTAGACCACTACCTCTGCTCCCTCAAGAGCGCTACAAGGTTTATGGATGGCCCCCTACCCCCGCTGCTTTAGGAGCGCATCCCCGGGATACGAACCAAAAGTATCTCAGACGTGGACAGTCGTCCACAATTAATAACTGCTTAGTGGACTGGTGCAAAGAGTTTTTTAACCTCATTTTACTACACGTTCGCGTTATACGCATTACAATAATGAGATAGGGCCGAGGAAGGTGTATTTTGAGGGAAAATGTACCCAAATTTGCGTGTAAGGATGGCGAGAAACAATTTAATAAAAAACTCTCAGTACACCCGACCAGGATTCGAACCCCAATCTAACCGTCATCAGCAGTTCAGTCGAACACGAGAGTGACGCGTTAGAGGCCAGGGGTCGTCAACCTTTTCGATATCGCCGGCTGTATGGGCTATAAAAAAAAATTTGTTTGCCAGTTTGGAAAAAAAAAATCAACTTTATATTAGTTAATTTTTTATGAAAACAATAATGTTTGCTGAATCTTTTGCGGGATGGATAAAATCTGCCGGTGGGTCGGAGCCGGCCCGCGAAGCGACGGTTATATACCATGCGACTACGAATAGTTGGTCGATAGTTGGTCGGCAAGTTTGGTGTCCCCTGATCTAGATACAGGGTGGGCGCAAAGAGGCAGGAGGGAGGGGGGGGCAGAATAGCCAAGAGCGAACCATACGGCTACTGTTTCGTCTTAGTCGAGAGAAAGATGCTGTGCTCCTGATATCAACGTCCTGTGGCAATCGCGCTCTCACCTGCAACAAACCCGATTCTGAGAAACCTTTCAGAGCCACTGACTGTTCAGACACTGGATATAATATTTAGTATAATTATTTTATACTTTACCCAGAGACATATTGTTAGTCACACATAGACCGCATCAGAAACGTTTTTTGAACAATAAAATGTGTATCAAAACATGTTTAAAGTTAATTCCCCTTGCAGAGGTCTGAAATTTAAAAAAAAATAGTAATCCCCGTGCATGAACATGTAAACTTTTAGGCCAGAATTTTAAAATTTGGATAAGATCTTTTTAAATGTATTAAAAGCCGACACGATATTTATTCCGGTCAACGCCGGTTATTTCAACTATTTAATAATTAATGCTCAAACCAAAACGAAATAGATATTTACGTAAAATTGACTATTTGTTCTTCTAAATGCGAGCTATGGTCAATTTTGTTGATTTAAATGGAAATAAACGACAGCGACATTCCAATAAACCCCCCAAAAAAAGTTCTCTCAGGCCAGTAAATATATTTCCCTCCACCGATGGAATTTTTTATCACCGCGTCTTACTACCTGTTCAGGTTATACACATATGCACTAATAATGTTAATGAGATACGAATGAGGAGGGTTGAAATTAGAGGAAATATACCCGCATCGGCGTGAAGGTAGAGAGGAAAACCATCCTCAGTACACCCGACCGGGATTCAAACCCAGATCTCC
>CABFWB010004413.1:0-59720 GCA_902151455.1 Timema bartmani
TTGAACATTTCAAAAAGAAATTTCTGCTCCCCCATCAATCCTTTCAAACAGTCAAGAAATAGTTTAAGGACTTAAGGCTTCCTTTAAATCAAGCCTCGGGCTCAGCTAGGCAAACTATTCTGCAGTCATGTGTGGAGGTGTAGCATACCGCTCGGGCGTTTAGCCAAATAAGTTGTTACCTTTCAATCTCGACGGAGTGTACATTACACTGGATATTAGATAAGATTGTAACCGTATGTATTTGTTTTTTAATTTAGCACCGCGTCTTACTAACCGTTCGGGTTATAAGCTTATGTACTTGTTACGCTAATGGGTTAGGGATTGGGAAGATTGAATTTAGAGGAAGTGAACCCGCCTTTGATTGGAGGAAGAGTTAAAAACCATTAAGGAACCCTCCACCCCCAGTTCACCCGAGCGAGATTCGAGCTTCAATCTTCCCGTCCTCGGCAGCCTGGATCTACACGAAACTAGCGTGTTAGCCAATACGCCACCGAGGCTGGTATATGTTCAACTATATAACTGCATTTTACAAGAGGTAATACTAATGTATGTCCTTCAAACTTTCTCCCTAATTTTACTTAATGAAAGGTAAGATGGAATCCACTTCTACACAACATTCAAAGTATTCCATAATACCATGAAAACTTGACTGAAGTAATGATGTTCGAGAAACTCTGGGCAGAATATTTTGAGAGAGTGGTAGAGGGGCGATTTCCTCAAAATCCTTTTGATATCGAGTTATCTCAATACAAGGAAGAGCATTCACTCACACAAGCAGAACATTTGCAGGCAACAATTTTAGCTCTTCATTCGAGCAAGTGTCAATGTTTCGAAATGAGGAAGGCGAAAATGTCTTGCCATGTTCTTTAGAACAGGGTGGTATGTCTTTCAGCCTAATTGGAAAGTTTCAATTTCAACACCAAAATACGAAGTAGACACACACAAACAAGCCCAGGGAATCTAGGATCAAATGTGGAGGACTTGAAAACAGGGGTGCACATTGGAAGCAAAATGAATAACAAAAGTGCTAACTTAATATGTGGAATTTAGGCCAATCCTCTCCACTTTAATATCAATTTATGTACCAATTTCCTTACTTAAAAAGTTCCGTTTGGATGGTCACAAAAAACAATCCAATGGTTATAAAAAATAAGGCATTTATAATTGTTCTAGTAAAACATATCTTGAAAGTAAAATCTCATTTAGTTACGTTCAATTTCCTATTACTGTGTGCACTATCACAATGCCTAAACTTTAAGATAATATAAGATTAATGAAAAGATTATCTTTAAATAAAATAATAAGAAAATAGAAAGTACGTTCTCTTAGCTTGGCTTCACAATATTTATTTTTTGAACACTCCATCGAATAGACATTCGTTAAAATTCCTGCTGGATTAGACCAGATTTAACAAAAAATATTTTTCTTCATAGAAATTATTTATGTATCAAGATATGATAAAACTTATATAGCACACTGTATTATTATTCTTTTGGTACAGCCACACATGTTTATTTAGATAATGGCTGAATAAGGTAAAATGTTTAGTGGAAAGATGTCCGCAATTGCGAGGAAAGAGATAAGAAAACCATTAGAGAAAAATAATCCTCTTCTCAGCATATCTGAATGTGATTCAAACCCTATTGGCCACGTCATCAATAATCTAATTTAATAAGAGACTGACGCATTATAACATTTTACCACCAATGCCAGTATTATATCGTTAGCTTAGACACTGAATATATGTTTCAATATATATTTCAAACTTTAAGCGTACATAAATGTGTCAAATAATAGTAAATAAATAGCAATTAATCATACCACGCTTCGGTGTTTGAATGGTTTAAGGCACCACATCGCAAGTGGATGGACTTACGATGACGGGAAGGTCGGGGTTTGAAAACCATTCTGTTGTATTGAGGGTAATTTTCCCTAAAACAATTTCCACTCGTCTCCCACGCAAATGTGGATACATTTCCTCTAATTTCAAACTTTATCATCTCTTACACATTGGCGTCATCAGTACAGATATTTATAGCTGAGCGTGTAGTAAGACGCAGGGATATATATACATATATAAGTATATATATGAATATACATAAATATATATATATAAAAAATAATATGATAAGCTTCATAATTTTATAAATTAAAATAAAAATTATTTAGTTTTCTGATGTTTCTAGTTCAAAATAATATTAAAAATATATTCTTGTTTTATTTCATGAAATAAAAATGTGTATTTATCATATTATTGAAATTATATGATGTAAATATGTATTGACAAAAATAGTGAGTATATTAGTAGACTGATCTTTGAAAATTAAAACTAATCAGAAATTAATCAAGTGAAAACAAAAATCATTGTGCCCAGGATATAAAATAATAAGCCTACATTTTAATATTGTGATTCCATTTAAAACTAATCAACTACATGTTATTCCATCTTGATGTTTTGGACATCCCTGTACCTCCCTAGGCTATATTGTCATAAAAGAGCTAGAGGTAAGTTCCAAGCACTAGGCCTAGTGTATTAGGTATTAGCTTGAAGTAGTATCTAGAACAGAGGAGTGTAGGGGTGCCATGCGGGGAATAGCACTCGAAATGTCATTCGCTCAGTCACTCGCTGTTTCCTGGAAACTAATAGATACGTAATCCATTCCAAAGGCTCCTGGCGTTTGCGATTGAAAGACAGGAGCATGGATAAGTGGCGGGTGGAGAAACTAGCGTTATAAAGACTAAAAGGGGTGGGGAGTGTGATGGGGGTTGAAGTTGGGATGAAATGGAAGAGGTTGCCTGGGGCTGGCTATATGAATATTGTGTATGACGTCACATTTTCAGAGACAAAGAGGAGGTTAAGGGTGAAGTGACATTGATAACGTATAAAATGGAGTTTGATTAAAGGTTCTACTTATCAAACCCTTATGTGCTATCATTTATTTTTTATGTTAATATTAAAATCCATAAATATAATAAACTCTAAAGCTTTCTGTACATACGATTTTCCGTCTCTTTGTTTGTTGGAATAAAATAAATAATTACTCATTGGATGGAGGCAGGACTATTTCTGATGTACCCCTTCTTTTTAATAATAAAAGGTATAATATATACCACTAAGCTATCTCACTAGCAAGTGAAACAATGTTGAAAAAACTGATTGTTACTGTGGTTACATTTGAGTCTTAAATTTGTGACAATTCAAATATATTAACTTTAAATTTATACGTTTTCTTTGTAAGTTTCCTTAGCTACAAGGGGTTTGGCTATATTAACAAGCCATTTATAAATCTCGATGGCAGTGAGTGTTTCGGGATATGCTAGCAAAACACAATTATTTGTAATTAAAATACAACGAGTTATTATTAAATGTAGTGACTAAAATCTAATGGTAAGTTATTAATGTATATTCTATCGTTCACTGACATAGTGCCTCCACGTAAGAATTCCGCTTTCAGTGTGCTTGCATTTGCGGCTTAAGTTTAGGTATTTTTTTCTTGTTATTTTAAAGTTTTGCGTGTAAGCTAGGTTTATTAATTTTGTGTCATTATTAGTAATAGTAAACTATTTATTTTGTTGTTAATTGCAAAAATGCTTCCAAGAAAGAGATCCAATGTCAGCGCTCTGTCATATGCGTCTTAAATTTAGCTAAATTATCAGTAATTTATGCCTTTGGTGGAAATTGTGTTTATTTAGATATTGTTATAGCTTGCAGCCCTATGTCAATCTAGACTATGTAAGTATGACATA
Source organism: Timema bartmani (assembly GCA_902151455.1). Lineage (NCBI taxonomy): Eukaryota > Metazoa > Arthropoda > Insecta > Phasmatodea > Timematidae > Timema > Timema bartmani. The sequence goes on from CABFWB010004413.1 coordinate 3,748, forward strand.
AGCCTGGTTAACTCACACTTTCAACTCACCTGACTTAGCTGTCGAGTATTTCGAAGTGGATCATGTTTTAAAACAACACCAGTTGTTTACCAAATAGCATAAAACAAAGCGGTGTCAAAACGAGAATCTAAGGGGTTACACCCCTCCTTTTCAGGTATATAACAGTGAGTTTTTGACCTTAAGAAAAGGGTGGGGGTTTAGGGGGATTGATGGCATTCGGACACACGATGGTTACCAGTGAAGCTAGTCTAAAGTGCTCTACATAATTACTCAGCTAACATGTATAACCAACTTTAGGGAATAAATATTCTTCAGTTTTGAGTCATTGCACCTAGAAGGACGCCCCAACCCGTTCTAGAAGTCAGACCTCGTTAAAAACAGCATAGCGCTGGATGGTCAGGATTTGATATCAGATAGGGTTATTACGTCGAAGATAAGTCAGGACACAGACTGTTGAGTAGGGACGTTGACAGAACGAGTACCTTTTTACAAATTCAATCAATTAGATCTAAATCCTACATAACATTAAACTCTCTTAGCTTAACTATCCTATTTCAATAAATCAGATTAAACGAACACAGAAATTATTTGAAACTCCCTCTCTTTCTCAAATGCCCATCTTGTCCTTTTAGGCTTACGCGTCAGGAGGTAGCAACATTATGTTTTGAATTAAATCCAAACCAATTCTGCAGGTTTTCATTGCAACGATACCTTCAGATCAGAGAGCAACTTTAAGTTTTCTTGAATTTGCATTATAAATGTAGGTACTTTTCCAGTTATTTTAGGATTTCACGTGTAGATTGTTTTTATTTAGTTCTATTTTTTACTATAATTTTAAAATATTCATTTTTGTGTTCATTGCATTAGTACCCCAAAGCCATCGTGTGCCTGCATTTTATTCATACGTTTAGATATTTTTTAATTTACTTTATAGTTTTGCCTGTAAATTAGGTTTATTTAATTTTGATCCTTTGATAAAAAGAATCCCAACGCTTTCTTTTGTTGTTCATTGAAACAAAGTATTCTCGTAAGAGAACCACTTTTACCGTGCTTATATTTGCATCTTAAATATGAGTATTTTCCAGCTAATTTATGGCAATAAATGTGAAGTGTCTCTATTCAGTTTTGTTCCTTTGATGATAAATCAAAACTATTTATTTTGTCGCTCATTGCAATTATGCCTCCACGCAAGATAGCCACTGTTTGCGTGCTTGCATTTGTGTCTTAATTTTATATATGTTCTTAGGGATTTCATGCTGTTGCATGTGAATGAGATTCATTTAATTTTTGTTTTTTGTATTAAACAAAAAAATATATTTTTTTTGGGTGCCAGGGCACTAAATATAGAGTGATTCTTTCAATTTACTTAATTTTTGTTTATTATAGTGTAAATATTTACATATAATAAAAATCTATGTTTGTTTGGTGCACTCACACTGTTTCGGAGTTTTTCATTTTCTGGGTTGTATAAAAGATAAGAATAATAAATATTCAATTTTAGAATGTTTGTCTGTCAGTCTGTTTTTTGCGAGTACACTAAAAAGTTTTCATCGTATCGAGATTACACTTCTTCTGTTGAACCCCTTATTTTTCGGAAACTATATAGCTATATGCTATCACGTTATATTATCAGTGAGCAAGGTAGAGTCAAAAAATCCGGGTGTATTCTGTGAACATTCTACTTGGTTAATAAGATGGCGTGTGATATAAGCTGGGGTGTGGGGGTGGAGTGGATGAGGTCATGTCTATTCGTAAGTCTTCGTACCCAAATAAAATTCTTCACTCGACTAAGTTTAATTCTTTTCTACAATTTAAAGTAGTCAAATGTGAAAACGTATTGTTTAGTGTGAGCAAAGCCGTGGGCAAATGCTAGCTATTTGATAAAAATACATAATTCTTATTTTCAGATCACCTGATTTAACTTAAAATCAATCCTAGAATGAGATTTAATGAGGGTCAAATATATATTATTCTTTCCCACTTAACTTATTAACTTCCATACATTATTTATATTTACTTTTTAAATATGTTTATGTAGCCTATACGAATATGTACTTATTTTCTTATAAATGCTTTTTGGTAGAAAAATATTATTCTTAAATATTATGATTTATTCTTAATCCTATACCAATCTAAATCATTTTCGAGATATTGGGTAATATATATATATTAGTTTACATATTAATGTATGGTATATTTGCCAAGTTTTTCCAATTGATCTTGTTAAATTAGTGGCAATACACTATTTCAAGTAAAATTTACATTCAATAAGTTTTTTTTAATATAAGGCTACGAGTACATTATATGCACTCTAGAATCAACACCAAAATGGAATTTTAACTTTCTAAGAGAACGATAATGTAAAAAGAACCCAGCCCTTTTTTCCTGAAAAAATAAATATATTTTTATCAACTGTCGGTCAGTGGGGAGAGGGAGTGGGCGTATTAAAGTTTGTTTTGAGGTTATGTCTTTCACAGACTCCTTTCGCTGCAACACTAGTGACACGGTATCGCACAAGTGAGGCTCTAACGTGAATGTTTGTCGTTGAATGTGTGTATGTGTGTATGTTGCGAGTGTACTGATGTACAGTAGCTCCTCGCAGTTCAAAAGTTATTTTTTGTAGGACATGGTCGAGGACATGTGCGTTGAGGCGCACTTAACATGAGAATTAACTCACTCGCAGTGTCCTAACGCCGGCTGCTCAGGACAAGGAGAAAACAGCAATGACATCTCGCTGGACCAGTTTCACTCACCCCTTCACAGCCTCTAACAGTAACCCCCGTCATTCCTCCTTTCCTGGCTTTGTAATTAAACTGTTGGGCCTACATCCCAAGCCAAATGACGAATAACTTTACCCTGCTACTCCCACCCTCCTAGTCCACCCACAAGCCTTCTCTTTCTCTTCTAACGATTTGATCTCCAAGTTAACCGACTGTATGATTAAACCTTCATTTTGAAAGGCTAGGTTTCCTCTAACTGGTAAAGGGAGGTAGGTGTGTTGGGGGGGAGGGCTAGTGCGTAAGTGAAATAGTGGTCCGGGTGAATCTGTTAACCATCAATGGGTTGAACAGGTGCTACGTTGTAATTGGGGAATTGTTTTGGAGTTGGCGGGTGATTCCTCTGTCATTGGGCCTGCGTTTGGAAGATTTGCTAGGCCCGTAGAAGGGAAATGCAATATCGCGAATGTTGATAAAATTGATGGATTGGATGTAAGGTTGATCAGCTTCATGTGTAACACATTTAGATTATAAAAAGATCCATACATAGATCGTGAGTTTTCATTTTAAAAATAACCATTTTATAGTGTATAAAAAACTACAAAGAAATGTATACAATATTTAATATGATCAGATATAAAAAAAACTAGATCTATTTATTAAAATAATATTAATAAATATAAAGAAGTAGTGTTTTAAAATATAAAATATAGATTTTATCAAACCATAGCTAATTGTATTCACTATCAAACTAAGTAGGACGTCTTCTGAAACATTGTTAAATATTGTTAATGTTCAACTGTCTCATAATATTTAAATAAGGTTTTTTTAGCTCTAAATATTGCTAACCTTAAATTAAGTTTAAAGAAACTAACGTATAACATAAAATATACCTTGGATCAATTCAAGAATACATGTGAAAATGTTAGCATAGATCATTTTGAACGAGGTTTCACGCGATTTGCTGCAGTTTTGTCACTAATTTGAAGGGTATATGAAACTGTATTTAGAATATTTTAAACCAAAGCAATCATTAATGATGCTTTAACAGAACCTTTGAGGTTTATGTTTGTGGTTTTCCAGAATAGGAGCTGCCCTTCCCCAAATAAATATTTCATTGTGAGGATTTTTACTTTTCAAACGGTGGGTCCCTTCCCTTAATGTATATATGTAGTTTAAAGAGGTTTTTAATAGAAGGTAGGTAGTTAGTGTTAATGTACCATTTATATTATACCACTTAATAATACTGAATTTCATTTTTCTCAGTACAGATAAATTATATTCATCCTAACTTAGAATTAAAACAGCCTCTAGAAAATGAATTATAAGTTCCTTATGTAAATTACACAAAACTACTTTTTACTTTAAAAACGACCTACTATAAATATAAGCTCATTAATTTTTAACAATATTTCTATGAATACAATTATTTTAAAAGCGTAATTTATCTAATTTAGATTCTAAAATATGGAAAATTTGTCTTAAATAATTGTATATTTTATTTCAATTTTATATAAATATCTGAGAGTCACTATCAGTAACAAAGTCTAGACACACTATTGGCTTACTGGAGGAATAAGAGCTCAAAATTTAAAACAATATATATATTTATATTTATTTATATAGATAAAGGGTCTATTATTTTTTGGTTGGTCTACATGTTTTTGGTCTGAAGCTCAGTTTATAGGGTCAGATCATTAAGATTATTAATAGAGGTGAGTTGCGCCTTAAATTATAATAAATTGTATACATTTGTATTTATTCTGGCATCACGTGTTGCTCAATATGAGCACATGTTTAAGTTATTTTTTTCATTTATAAAAAATAAGTGAATTGCAAATACAAACACATACCAAGAGTACATGATAACTTAAATAAATTAAAAATGATTTAAATTGAATTATTGATGTATGGGAGAGAAACAATTATTAGTTGGGTAATTAGTTATTTATACATCATAGTAAATCACAAAATATTTATAAGACTCACACAAACACAAATATATACATTTCTTACATTTGACAAAATTTTACACTTTAACCACTCCACCGGAATATATCAAATTCATAGCGTAGACAAGTTCATGATAGAATTTAGAGGAAATATATCCACATTTTTGTGGAAGTAAAGAAGAAAATCATCTAAAAAAGACCTCTCCATTAGTACAGCTGGCTTAAATATAATCTGATCCTATTTTTCACAGACAAACAAGAAAAGGTGAGGACGTACCAAGAATGTGACACCATCATCTGATTATCTGTAATAATTAGCAAAAATATCATCCCGGATATTGATTATAAGTTAAATACAGCGAGAGAGCTCATGTGTAAAACCTACTTCATTGAACCTGACCAGGATACTTACCCCAGCCTCCCTGTCACTGAAACTATACCACGAATAAAAAACTAATATCATAATTGTTGAATACATAATTGAATATAATATACTATCTTTAATTCAAGTTATAACTGGATATTTGATTTAAAATACCGTCTAAAGAAAGTCCATTATTATTAAATCGGTGTCTTCAAGATTTTTAATCCAAAAAGGCACATAGGATGCATTATTATTCAAGAATGAAGACCTTACCAATGAAATCCATTCACAATATTCCTTGTGACACATGTTGGTTTTTTATGTTTTTTTTAAAACTCTTTTAACGTTCTGTCTTAAAAGCTATCCATCTTTTCCCTAAGTGACAGATTCTTGACTTCAATTTGGAATTAGAGCAAGCAGAGGTTTCTTTCTTATAAACTCAAAGCGTAAGTTCACGCACTTTTGAAAAGGAAACGAATCAGTGTTAAAAGTGTCAAAGATTGAAAATAGGAGGAAGAAGAAGTGAAAAACCAAAAGGCGTGTAAAATATACGCATTTTCGTAATTTGGTCACGGTCTTCAAAGTCAAATGAAGATGCAGAAGGAGAATAAAAATCTAATATAAATGACGGGGACTGTAATATAATATGTTTGTGGAAAAAGGTGTTAAATACTTCATACGTTTTACTAGAGATTCGATATTTCATAGCTAATCTATATTTGAAAAAAAACTACAAAATCGCAAAGAAAAGTTTGTATCCTTCGATCAGAGTTTATATATTATATTAATCTATATTAAACAGACTATGTTACGATTTGAATGGCACAAAAGGAAACTTAGAAAATTTCCTTTATTCAAGTTAAATGACATGAAAATGGCACAAGTGACAGTTTTTGGCTTTTAATATTGAGAAAAAGATACATTTAATAAAAAATAAAAAAATAAATCGTCTATACACATGTTCTCTCGAATAAACTCGAAACCCTCCAACTATCCAGTTTGGTTTGACCCATCTAATTTTGTTACTACTTTGAGTCATTAAATCTACGTCAACATAAGGTGATTATTAGTAGCTTTCAACTCACCTAAAAGCATCTTAGAGTCAGGCCCATCATAATAATTTTATACATTTTTCTGCAATATATTATTATTCATTTCATATTCTCCACGCCTTAACACCCATCATTGTTATTCATCCGAATAAATTGTAATGAGAAGGAGGGCTTAGGAAAATCACATATTTGAAAGGTTTGCATATTTGAACGGAGTGAGAGCGTAGATCTATTTAAGAAATACCACTCTCAGTACACTGGCTGGTATAAATCCTGAGTTCCTTGTAACTGTAAATCGAAATTATTAAGACATGGTGACTTTAGGCCTTTAAATCACCATTATGGGTTTTAATTTTTATTAGAAACCATATTTTCTAAAAATTGGCTGCAACAACTGATATTTTGGGGATAACTTTTAATATCAGGAATATATAACGGTATTATCAGAGGTTATATGAGTAGCATGCTAAATTCTGGAGTCTGACAGAAATATTGAAAACCCCTAGCGACGAGATGATTGTTTGGTTAAATAGGAATCTTAACTATTGTTAATTTTGTAAAAATATTATTGTAGTACATTTATCAACAAGGTGATAATTTATTCTAAGATATTGGGAAATTGACGGTATATTTTGAAGAACGTTTCTTACATTAGCGAAAATATACTATGGAAAACGACTGTGATAAGATACCCTTTTAACGACACATGATCGTAACCATCCAGACTATCTTGGTTCGGACCCTGACCTGATTTGCATACGAGCTGATTGCCATGGATTCACATGCGTCAGTCATATCTCTGATCTAGATCTAAACATTTAAGTATATTGTGTTCGGTCACCGGGTAGTTAGTTTCACGTTCCCTGCTAACGATTAGACTGGGTTTGATTTAAATGGAAGATAAAATAAATAAAAGATCACTAATTAATAATGATGTTATGATCTCGAGTAGTTAAGACAAGTTCGATCTGTAGAATTGTGTGATTGGAGTGCCTTTCTTAATAGGTTGCCACGAGGGCTTTTTGCCCTCTCGCCACCGTTTGAGGGAGTGTCCACTCCTATTTGGTGATTTCTCTTGTTAGAAATAAATTGACCAAGGTCGCTTTCACCTTCACTTGAAAAACCTCAACACGGGTCATGGGGATCTTTTACAATTTTTCCAGTTCTTTAATGCTTGTATTTTATTTAAAGATCGTAAATACTAAAAAATACAATATTTATTGTACCCTTATTCTATAAAGCTAGACCAAGGGATGCTCCGGTACGTCCATCATTGTGGCTCCTGGGTCCTGCTAAGGTTATAATGAAATACATATGGTATACTTCAATACCCCCCTTATCTTATCTTATCAATTTTAAATATACTGATCTTAGCTAATTCTCATTAACAACTTCAGTGTATAAAAAAACTTGTGAGACCAGTTTGGTCAAAGATGAACATTTCATTTATAAAATGTTCAATTTTATAGGTTGAACTTTGATTGGTATACAAATTAAAGGGTTCAACATATTGAATCATTCTGGTTTAAAAACTATCTCCACTATGAAAGACAGGTATATGAAAAGGTTAGTTAAATCCAACCTAATCATTAATATCGATATTGAACGTATAATTAGACAACCCTTTTATATAAATACTTGTTAACTTTTAACCTCAAACCTACTTGAATAATCATTATGGTTGTGTACATTAAGACAATTGTATTTAATCAATCACGTCTAATGTTAAAACTTATCATTTAATATTTCCCTCTTTAACAGCTGCAATAGTTAATTTAAATTTAGGATTATCACTCAAGACTTAAAATAATTGTAACTTTTAATTTAAAAGCATTCAAATTTATGATATTTATGTTATGCTAGGTTAGTTTAGGTTATGTTAGGTTAAGTATTCTGTAATTCTAAAGATCATACAATCTAATTTTAAATAATATTGTTTGGTTTAATAATGCTGTATATTATTTCTTAAAAAACTTGTTTAATATAGCTCCTTTAATTATCTAAACATATATGAAGAGACCTAGACTCCTATCCCCTCTTTGTCTGGAGAAGGTGAAAAAATACCTTAAAAAAATTATCAACCTGAAAATACTTTCATTTCTAAATCTTATTAATCCTACTTTTACTTTACAATAATGAATTTGACATTAACCTAAAACTTAATATGTCTAAATCAAACTCATTACCATTATATGTTAACTGTTACCCTTATGCTAAAGATTGATACTGAAACTTAGTGAAACAGAGGTCACTACGTGTAAGAACTTGTTTCTACCAGGATAATGGGTACCTTCATGAATATGCGGTTAGGGTATCGAATCCATGGGATAATATGTAATATATATCAAGTTAATAGGCTTTAAATTATTGTCCATCTCATAGTGCTAACCTTATAGGCTATGAGTTCTATTCATCTACTTTTTATGTCTCTTCGTGTTTGTGAACATGTCCTGGTAGGCGAATTAAGACAAATGTCAAAAAATCTGGATGTTTGTAAGATCAATATGATGTACGACTCTGATTAATGAAGAATGTATTAAGTACTTTGCATAGCTCTAATCTAGTATTATATATTGTTTGATCAATGTTGGGGTTTGAGTGTGACCGATCATTGAAGATATGTTATGAAAGTATGAAGCGAGATCGGAAGTGATGAGTGATGATCAATTCTTTAATATATTATGCATGTCTCCAATGAGCACATGACAAATAAGTAACAATTTTGACCTCAAAATGATGTTGTGCATTCGCGATGTATGATCAATGAATAAAATATAAAAAAAAATAAGTGTTTGATAAATATGAAGCACTACTCTGATCTGCGTACATATATTAAAATCTGTAAGGCTACGATAAGATAAATGATGTCGATCAATGAATGATGAAAGTATCGTGCATGACTTTGGTCAGAGAACAATTATCAAATAAGTATGTTACATGATTCCGATTAAATTTCAAGGTTTAAATATGATGAAGTGAACGATTATTAAAGGTTGAATGATGCTTTGATTCTATCAACGAACTAAGATTAAATTTGTGTGAGTATCATGTTTAGTGAAGATAGGTGAATGTCGAAGGAGTCTGATAAATGATGAGTAAGTAGTAATCAGAACTGATATAAGTATCACACCTGATTCTGACCAATGAGCAGCTATCATTCATTGACCAAGTACGTATGTTGGAAAAATAATCATGATTCTCAGTGTATTAAAAATATAATATTATTTATGTATTTATATTTTCTAATTATAACACAAATGGCCTAAGTTAAATATATGTCATTAAGACATTTTGTCGTTGTCTAAATGAAAAGTCAGTAAGATTGAATCATACCATCTGATGTTAGGTATTTTCTGATCGGGATGAAGGCTGCTAGTACAAGGCATGGATATAATGCTAAAAAGTGATACCTAAATCTCTAGATTATATAAGTAGGATTAGGGTAGTTTTGGTTTGGAAAAAGTATTGGAACTTTGTGGTTTACAGGAGGTTTTTAATGATTAAGCTTACAAATTGCTAGACTTATAAGGACTTGAGATGGATCAGTTGAAAGAGTTTACCGATGTAATATTCATGATATAATATAGAAAATTAGCTCATCAATCTGTGGATATTGGAGAAGGATCAACGTAATAGTGCTTAACAATTGGGAGGTGATACATTTGAATTACATATCTACACCTTCGTTTGAACTAACAAGATATTGTATGGATTTCATTATGGTGGATTCAGTTAAGGCGTGACTCCTACATGAATGTATTGAATGTTTACACTATTGTAACGGTCATTTTTCCTAATTAACTATCATTTTGGGGCTCTTTCAATCGTTCAGACAAGCAGGTTTTCATTATAGTGGGGCCTTTTAAAGTATGTTCTTAGTCATCAATCTATATGTAATAATTTAATCTTTAAAATGTTATCAATACTGTCATCATGATGAAATCAGCCAAGGTATGTGTCGTAGTTTGAATGGTTCCATTTAATTATAGTTAGACCCTTATTGATAACCTCTGTGTTCATGAGGTTAATATAATTCTTATAACTTTTATCATGATGAAAATAGTGGAGGTTTTACTCTTAATATGAATAGTTTCACTATACTCCTTTAGAAGAAGTGTTACACTATGGTCCCAGCCATAGATACTTAGACCCATGATGATTTCCTTATTTTATACTGTATTGATATCTTGTAATTTTTATCCCGATAAAAACAACTAATCTGTGACTTTTATTTTATATAATTGTAATCATTTATTCATTTACTTTACATGAGCTTAATACTTCTTCAAACATTTATGAAATCATTATATTTTTTCATCATTGTTGAATATACCAAAATAAGCTTACCTTGAAAATTCTACCATGGTAGATACAGTTAATCGTTAGACTCGCGACGTTAAATCCTGTATCAGATGTGAAGGAGCTTTTTATGGTAGAGTCAAAGTAGGATTTAGGGTTAGATCAATTATCAATTTAATTTGTAAATAAGAATCATGGAGCAGAACATCGACCAAATGCTACGTAAATATAAGTCAGGGGTTTGAACAATGATTCAATTATGTCAAAATATAATACTGGTATCTAATAAATAGTAAAATTCTGTTAATAGTCCAAGTATCAACCACGGCTTTGATAACTATAAAATATAACATAAGTATCATATATGGTTGTGGGTACGTCTAAGAATGATGTAAATCTCTAAATAAATTTAGGTATAAAACTGGTTTAATATCAATGATCATCATACGTTGTCAATTTGTTATGATGTTAGATCTCTCATTAGTGATCAATTATAATTTAAATATCATAATTATACGCATACGATCAAATTTAAATTTAGTGTGGAGTTCTGATCATGTATGATACAGAGTTCAGATCCTTGAGCAGGACATTTTTAAGGGAAAATTGCCCATGATGCCTAAGTTTGTCAGGAGGAATCCTAGAACACTTATTTTTAAAAGTCACACATTGGCTAGGAATATTATACAACCAGGAGTATTGCATTCAATAGCAGATCATTTGATTTGCTAGAGATACCTACATCAAATTCCTTTGGTAAGATTCTTAGCATATTTTAAGAAGTGAATAGTATATAAAAATTTGTTGATTATAATATGTTGGATTTAGATTAATTCCTGTGTTAATTTTAAATTAATGCACAGGGCTCTAAGGAGCTGCTTTAAGATTATAAAGTTCACCTCTAAGTTAGAGTTTTAAAGGTATTAATGTTTGGAAAGGATTTACCTGTGATGAATCATCTTCAAGGAGAAGAATGACCGTTTTTATTTATTTTTAATGATGAGGCTAGTAATATTGGCAATCGTAATGAAGGAAGAATTCACCTATAGATTTGACGTTTTGAGATCAGGGTAATATATTATATCATGTATCACGGGCATGATCAATGAATGATAATCAATATCTTCCAGGTATGATATTGGAATGATGATTAAATATCTTACGATACATAGTAAGATAAAATAAATAAGACAAACTATATTATACTCGTATGTAGCGATCAATGGAAATTATATATATATTTTTAATTATCTCAAATCAAGTACGATACATTTTTTATATGTATCAGTTTAGTGAGAACTGATCTAATATTTTATTTGTATGGTAAACTTCTAATCTAGAATCAAGTATGATGTATTCATGAAATACGATAGTGTGACTTATGAGTATGATGCATGAATACAGATTAAATATGATATAAGTGTAATGAGTTTCTAATAAAATAAGATGTATGCCTATGATTCATAAAATTTGATTATATATCTTCTAAGTATGATTTGTCAATAGTACAGGATATTTAATATGAACAATTAACTACTATTCAATGTTTTGTGACTCTAATAAGTGTCATATGATTAAATGTCTAACAAATATTAAGTTGATAGATGTTTTCAAAAAAGGAATCCAGAGAGGAGGTGAATATTTTCAAATACTTGTAAGACTCTCTATGGACAAACATGCTTCGTTAACATATGAGCCCCTGAGAATACAAGTGGTGTAAGTCACTTTTTTTCATAATTGAGTTAACAATGTAAGCATGTGAAGAATTGTTCATTCTATCAACTGGTAAAGTGGTGTAGGTCGTACTTTATATGTTTGCCGCTAGATTACACTACATATTTGAGCTTGTTAACACACCAACGCGTTTGTTGACAGAAAAAGTGGTGAAGTCGTGATGTGATTTTGAATTAAATGGTCTGGTTCAAATTTATAATTTATAATTACCACACTTATTGATTCTACGATCAAAAATGAATTAATAAATTCATCATCTGGCTCTGAGTATGATCCAGAAAGTGAAACAATCTCCAATGAAGTTAAGATAATATAATTGAGCAGATATTGAAAATTATTTTATATACATAATTTGGGTTATGTTTTTATGTTGCTTAAATCTTTTGTAGGGCCTAGCTAAAAATAATCCATTAGGCATTGCTTACTACTAATGCAACTTATATTGTTTCAATATAACTGTTTGCTAACTGTAATTTTTATTTTAGGCTGCTGATTGCCAAACCCTTCCTTCACCTCTGACAAGACGTGTATTAATCACAACTTGTGAATTTGAGGAATGCCAGGCCTCCACCGTGGCTTGGATCCCACGTTAAACTGTAGGTCCTCCATTTCATCTCACAATCACCCTACCATTACACATTAGCGTAAGTGCGTATAACCCGAACGGTTAGTAAGACGTGATGCTAATAGTAATAATAATAATAATAATATTTTAGGCGGGAATAATGAACAATAACAAATTCCATTTAAGGGGATAGTGCAAACTATTTCATGTGATAAAGTTGGGTTTTGTGTTTTATGTTGCTTAAATTTTTTTTTGTTATGTCTTTTAACACATTAGATTTTTACTTTTTGTCATTAGTTATTTTCAAAATCTTTTTTAGCGTTAGTGATAATAAATCTCTATTGAAGTTACAGTGCTACTATGAAAAATAACTTTGTTTAGTCTTTCAAAGTATTGGGAGTGACAATGGCCATGTAATGCGTGTCAAGTTAGGGAGATTTAAATTTAACATATAGCGTTAAATTTAACATAAATAAGTTTTTTTACCTTTGAATAACCATTTAAAACTTACCTAACATACACAAACAGCTTTTGAGTTATTTAACTGCCTAATTCTAAAAATTGTTCACAGCACAAATGGTCTAAGTCATCAAATAATACAAATAATTGTAAAAATAAATTCTTAACTAGATAAGTTTTTATATATTTTCTAATTTTGATTAGTTCATAAGTTAAGTTGAACCTTTATGTATGCATCTAATTATTTTGAAAATATCAGAATAATCGGTGAGTTTTCTATATGGATCTAACTTTACCTCCAATTATCTCAGAATGAGAAAAAATGACTTACACCACTTGTATTCTTAGGGGCTCATATACAATACATATTAAGTCATCGGTAGGGAGAAAGTTCTATAAAATTTTTTGAGCCTGTTCTAAAATATCAAATTTATCTTCAAGAATGAAAATTTTAACATTTAATGCAGTATTAATGATTAACCATGAGCCTTAAAAATAAATACAAGTTTATCGTAATAGACTCGAGTGTTAGGACGTTAGCCGCCCGGTGAAGAAGATTGGGAGTGTTCTCTCGGGGATAATTAGCTATGGATATTAAAATTTAGAAATTATACATAAGAATGAGATGTATGTATATATATATATATATATATATTCCGACAACCATTTTCTTAAAGCTATTAATATTTTAGATTACACAGAGGAAATTCAATGCTAAGAGTTCGAGCTGCCAAGCGTCAGGACGTCAGCAAGCCATTGAATACATGTCAGGGAGAGGAGTTTGGAAGTGGACAGGGAGATTTTTTTAAATTACAAAATTTATTTCTACACCCTATGGTTTACTCATAAGGTCTATATTTTATATTTGTCTTAGATACTTGTTCCTCTAAGATGATAGGTGAAAAATATATAGGAATACAAATTACACGTAGAGAACGTAGGAGTTGATATGAAAAGGGTTTCTTTATTAAGCCATTATTGATTCATTTTATATACTTGAAGATTGTCCATTCTGGCTCCAAGTTGATGGGTAAATGTGTTTATTTCTTATAATATACAGTACGTATAGGAATAAATAGTGTTGTTGACAAACAAAAATTTAGATTACACCTTTACAGAACATAGTTTTATTGTAAAAGATTTGAATGTAGACAAGTGATCTGCTGTATCGTTTATAATGAGTATGATTGGTCTTATAACTCATAACTATAAATGTTTATAGGTTTATGACAAAATCGAATCTCGAAGTTTACTCTTTGAATCCGATATAATTATGATTCTAAGTATTTTAACATGAGTAGCTGACATTTTGGCAAAAAATTATTTATGTTAGCACTCTTAAGCTTATGACGTCAGCAAATTTCATAGAGCTGTTTACAATGGTGTCTTTGAAGTTGTCATTTTTATTATGGCTTATAACGTCAAGTTTGTTTGGAAAATAATATTCCACAGCTGTCAGAAAATGGGTTGAACGGTAATAGTTAAGTACTGTCGCGTTTATATCTGTAGAAAGAGAGCCCAAGAAACGACTATCTACAAATCAGAAGATGTGATGTAAGGTGGTAGCCATTCATTGTCAGGGTATTAAGATGAAAGTTGGTGGAGTGTATAAGATTGTATTTCACCATTTTGGGTTCTGGATGTGCTGTTGAGGTGAGCCAACGATGAAGCCAGGAGGGGTGGATTACATTATCATTCGTAGGGAGATTACAATCATGGGTTCTGGTGTATTTCTAGTTAGAAAAAGGTGGTTGATACTGATAGATTAAAATATATATATTTACAAATGTGGTGTTCTTCCTTCCAATAAATGCTTTGAATTCGTTGAGGAATGTAATTACCAACTGTGATCTGAAAATTCCTCCCTAAACTTCCGGGTTTTCTCTTAAATACCTTAGCTTTAACTACAACTGAGAAAACAGGATTGATGGAGAATGATAAACTAGGTCTATGTCTAAATTGCTGAAATAAAACTAATGTTGTCTGTCAATCTTATATTTGTGTTGAAAAAATCTGATTACTATTCAAAATGACTCAAGCTTATTGGTGCATGATAGCTCACTGAAATGTTTCCCCAACATTCCTTCGGATTAATCTCATTATAAAAGAGAGATAAGTTGTACCTCACTATTTATGCTAAGTCCCGAGATAATGACTGTAATCGACATGTTGGATGACGAGAGTTGAAAATGCTCACGAAATATTATATGATAAATCAGGCAATGTCTTGTTGAAACTGACAGCTTATCTGATAAGGGTTGAAATGTGTGAACGAGAACGTGAGGGTCAGGATAAGGAGGGATGACCTCTGGGGTAATACTGGTTCTTGCAAGAGTTGGATCAAGACGACTAAGGACAAAGTGATGAGAGTCATGATTATTGACATTCTTCGGTGGCATCAATTCTTAATTGAATGCACACTTATCAATAATGGCTATAAGGATAGTCCGGTATTACAATAACAATCGTGGCCTCTTTGTCTGCACCCTTTGGTTATTAAATGCCCCTTTTATTCATACTCCCAATGGTTTTTTTAGTTATCAAATCATATTTACCCTTAAAAATACAAAAATAAATAAATCTTATAACTGATCGGACCTAAAAAGATCAAATCAGGTGGAGATATCTCCATATGCCTCTCTTATAAAATGAGATTACGGTCATTTGTAGGTTTCATTGACTTCAATTTTACAACATCATAGAAGTATTTAATTTTTGATCAAATTAAATTTTAATGTACAAAATCATTAGTTAGTCAAGGCGCTGTTCATAACTGTATTTCATAGTTTGTTTCTTACATACACCGAAATAAATATGGCTTATTGTAGATTAGTTGAAGTACCACGCGTTGCTTAGGATAAATGTTTTATGGTAAAAACGATAAAAAGTGTAAGAAGTTCATGAAGAGCAAATATTATCAAAAATGGCAAAAATGGTATTATTACATGTTAATAAGATTGAAAGGTGTAAACGTGCAAAAATGTTAAAACTGTTTAAAAAATTCTGTTGATAAATCCAATAAGAATTATTTGATCATTTTATAACTGCACTTAGCCCACTTAGCCTTCAACCCCATTAGTTTCTTCAACATTATACCCCCGTTTACCATTTCGAGCCTTTAAGACCGATTAAACATTTTTACTCTTCATGACTCACTTGCCATTTTTACATTTTTAATTCGTTTACCTCTTATACCTCATTAAAATTTTCAACCATTTTGGAAAGTTTGTTTTTTACAATTAGTATTCTTTTATCCCTTTTTCTCCTTTTAATTTTTAATATATATTTTTTTTCCCTTTTTACCACTATATCCCTTTCTACAATTTTTGTTCTATAGCATCCTTTTCTACTTTTTGACGTTTACCACATTTTGTCCCCTTCGATTTTTTTCAATTTTTGCCCTTTAGTCCTATGACAATTTTTGATTGAATTTGATTTTTATCTTTTTAACCCTTTTTGAAATTTTTTTCATTTTAACATTTTACCCCGTTTCCACCTTTTCCCCCTTTTTCCCGTTTGTTTATTTCACCTTTTTAAAATGTTTTTCCAAGTTTACTCCTCTTAGCCTTAAATTATTTCTCTTTTAAAGATTTTTATCCTCTTTACCCTTTTTACCCTTTGTATCATTGTTCACGTTTTACATATTCTCACATTAATTTCCTGACCTAGCCCGGGAGAAACATTTTAGGAAAAGAAGGTATTTAAAAAAAAATTTTTAGTGGTCACCGTACAGTACAGACTTTTTCTCTCTTTAATCAAAAGAGCAACATTTACTAAAAATTCGTAAAATATGTTGAACAAAATAATATAAGCTCTTTCAGAAACTCTCCAACAAAAGGCATAAATATAGTATACATTGTTACAGAAACATTGAGAAAAGAGGAGCATCTCTCTCCACCATTAAGCATAATAACCAATTATACATTTATAAGTATTCAATAAGAAATTTAACTCAGAAAATACTAGTTTTATAAAATTCATTCCATATTAAAATAATTATAATTTTAACCGTACAACTTTACAGTCATAAGTTATTTCATATTCAAATAGTTGCGGATATATTATCAACATTTGAAATTTCTGCTTTTTAATGTGTCCTTAATGTCATTTCCATAGGAAAATGAGAATTGATACATCGTTTTAATGTTTAACAATACCAAAAAAAGTATTTAAGAAAAAACAACATAGAAGTGAATTTCGAGGAAAGGGATTTTATCTATTTTTTCCCTTCAGTAAACTACTCTTAATTTAAGGATTAGATATCCTTATAAAAATTCTAGATACAATGTTCTAGCCAAAACGGTAAAACAGATTCGGCTCTAGTACGAGATACAGACAGAGAGATGGCAACTAAAAATCACTATTTTTGTTTTTGAGTGTCATGAAACGTCAACATTAATTTTTTTTATCAAAATCTATATTTCAATTTTCTAGAAGATCACAATAATTCTCTTTTCGAGGGATCGAGAGGAAGTAAAAATTGTAAGTAAAAACTTGGAAAGTTTAAAATCGATTAAAATATTAAATGTTTAAAAGGTAAAAGGGGAGAAACTGTAAAAAAAAGGTTAAAATGCTAAAAATGTCAATAAGAGTAAAAAGATTAAAACATATAAAAAGGTAAAAAAATTGGTAAAAGCGTAAAAAGGTTGAGAAGTGTAAAATGGGTAAAATGGGTAAGAAATAGTATTAAAAGTGAGTATAATTAAAAAATTAAAATTCCTCTTTCCAGGTGCTCTTGTTCGTGCACAAGGTATACCTTAACTTGCATCGCACAACTGTATGAAAACTATTACTAAACCATTATCCCAGTGTTAATAGGCTAAATCTTAATTTTTTTCAGTTTTTAATTAGTTAATAAAATCAAATCAAAAGATTAAAATTCCATCCTTAAAGTGAACATTTTCTTGCAAAGTGGCTAACAATTTTTAAATTTAAGACCTATGCGTACGGTAAATATCACGCAACTCTTGTGACAAACAAATAAACTTCATTTAATTAATATTGATTAATTTCTACTAAATATTGAATAATCTGTTACAAGATTCACTTTATTCAAGCAAAACACATACAACCCATACGAACGTCTACGAAAATGTTATGTGATTGCAGAATAATAATATTGTCTGACACCTTGGCTCAGTCGATAGCTTGTATGTCTAGTGAGTTAAGGGCTTTTGGTTGGATTCCCAAAATGGCCGAAAAATTTATAGTTGGTGAAATGCGGGCTTACTCTTTCACAGTGATTAATTTACGGCCGGAGAATGGATACTGTGCCTCTCCTTGTCTTACTTAGATTTAAATGCATTTGACGCTACCTAGCAAGCCGGTAGTGTAAAATATATGACTTGAATAAAAAAAGACTCAGAACACAGTCTGGGAACCATAATAGATGTAAAAAAAAAGTTTAATAATATAATTTAGAATTAATTCAAATGTAGATCAAAAATATCTCAAAACAAAATACATAAATGTATTTTAATGTGACTAAATATAGTTTTAAAATTTAAATGTAATTCCACAATAGTGGTTGCATTTATTAATAATATATTTTAATATATAGATAACAAACTAAACTTAACAACATAGATGAGAAAACATTTATTCCACTTTAAAGGCAACGAGAAAAATTGAAACTCAAACTTTTTCTGTATCACAGGATGATGAAGCTATGCTTATTTTTACCGGGACATCATTTATTACCTTTTAATTCTCTGTAGTGAAGCACAAGGTGATAGGAAGGGTATTGGGGTGAAAACGAGGGCTCTAAAGGACGGGTGAGGAGGGTTAGAAAAAAGTAAAGAAAAAATTTAAGGAAGGGAAAAGTGTTCGAAGAGCGGGAGAATTCTTTTGCCTGCTCCACCAATTTCTGCCTTACAATCCAAATTGGTTTTTCTTGATAGCTTCTTTTCTTGACGTAACTGCTACTCTACTTTGTGACTTGTGTGTCAACTTTGAGGCTTAGGGCTGAGAGTGAACCATCTCACCAACTTATTCAGATATAGAGTAGAACGAGAACAAATATTTACGGTTTCGTTAGTTGACTTTTTCTGATATGCTTTCTGGATATAGAGCTACCAATTCTGGTAGATTCATATGAAACCTGGTTGTTTATAAATGTCTTCAGCATGCTTCAACATAGCAAGCCAGATATTGGTGATTTGGAGTTTGGTTTTTATTATTTACCCATGTGCTTAAACAAATTGGTTGTAAAGTTCCTTGAAAACTACACCATTTATAATAATACAGATTATTTTAAATTCAAATGAAATATAGCGCTAGAAGCCATTATTTGTTCTCCCTCATATCAAGATAAAATATTCTTAACCTTAAAAAAATCAATTTGGAGATTATGAATCTTTCATAACGTTTTATGTAAACCTTAACTCAAGCAAGTGGATTCTACCATTCCGTGTCTATCTCTCTGTCCTGGATACAGATCTAAAACCGTTAAATGGATATACCTTAAAGTTAATATTTGGATTTAGAAAGGTTTTTTGATTTTGACCCTAACTCTTAACTTAAGGTTAATTTAAAAATGAGTAATTTTTTCACTCTTAATTTTTCCGAAATGGCTCTATTGATTTTATTTAAAACAATTATCCAGATTTGTTTGATATAAAAAATGAAAAGATATGTGGCTACTATGGTGTATAGGAGGTTACATACTGATGTGTTACTTACACAGTATTCATCACAATACATTAATAGGATAATCAAGTATCGTAGATTAAGGTGGTAGGACATGGAGTGTGAATGGGAGAATCTAAAACCATGTTCAGGCTACTGACTGGAAAACACAATGAGAAGAGACCATTGGGAAGACTTGGATGGAGATGGAAGTATAACATTAGAATGGAAATGAAAGAGAAAAGGTGTATTGAGGTAGACTGAATGGAACTAGCTCAAAATAAGGATAGGTGGCACTCTTTTTTAAGTGTGGCAATGAACTTTTGAGTACGTAATGTTATAAAGTAATAAATATAAACATTAATTTAATAATGATTTATAGATTTTTGATTTTTTATAGCTAATTTTTCTTGTCAATTACAATTATAATAATCTTTACAATTTTCGACATTAAGAATACAATGGGGCTGATTCTTTACGTTTGACGTATGTCTGAAGTCCAAAAAAAGTGGATTCTAGAATATTCTCTTGTTTTTATGTCTGTCACTGGCCATTGATCAAAATGATTTTAGGAGTTTTTTTTTTCAAACTATTTTCTTGATTAGATCCTAGCCCTCAAATTTATAGTGGTCGATTAATGAGTGAATTTTATGAATTACAATTTATTTTTAAAATAGCTCTAACGACTTTGTTTGAACGGGTATCTAGAGAACGGATTACTTCCAAAATAACACTGTACACATGGTTTTTTGTAAAAAAAAAATCAGAGAAGTGCGCTAATTAGTGATTCTCGAAATTTTGAAGTATTTTAAATATTGCTAAATTGATTTGTTAGAATATATATATGGGGAAGTTTGACATGACAAAAGAACATATTTTTTGCAAAATTCATTTAAGGATTATATATCAATGGAGTTTATTTAATTGAATATTTTAAAAGTTGTTCTTGCTTCTTGGTTTTAAATGGTTATCAATTAAGTTCTTTACACTATTAATGGCGATATAAATATTTGATTTTCTAAAAAAAATTAATATTAGTTTACTGATATATGATTTTTATAAAATAAAATTTTTCAAATAGCTTTAACGATTTTCTTTAAAATTGGTATCTGTGGAATATTGTACACTCTCAATAAATGTATCTGTAATGTGTAATGGTTTAAAATAAATTAATCTAAGGGGAGTTTATTTAACACGAATTATAGAATTTTTTTAATTCTTAGAAAATAATCTTAAAGTTTGAAACAAGAATAATTATATGAAAATAACATTTCTTTATAAATAAAAATATGTTGCTATTTTTACAAATTACAAATAATCTTAGGATAGTTTATAAATAAATTAAATTCAAAAATTTGAGATTTAAAAAAATATTTGAAAAATTGGTTTAAAATTTATTCATAAATATTTTTAATGTGAACTAACAATTTGGTGTGAGTTTTTTATACATATAAAACTTACTCAGGATAGCTTACTAAATACCTATATTCTGAAAAATTTCCTTAAAACTATAATACACAGTATGAAAAAGTTTATTCGATTGTGTCATACAATTTATCTAACTCTATATTCCGTAATCAAAGTTTATTTTCATAAAGTATTTGCCAGGAGCCTCACTCGCATTAAATAATACATCAACCCATTCAACTCCTTCAAATAAAAGAAAATTATTAAAAGTAGTCGAGAGCGCTGTTCTTCACTCGCTGACGCAAAATCATAAAATAATTATAAAATTACCAAAATTTAGGATGCTAATGCAAGCTCACCAAGGATAGTACGTCACGTGCGGCTATACGCGCGTTGTTGCGCATGACTTTTAGCTATATTACTTAGTATGGTACTAACCCACCGACGCGGTGCGGCTATTGAGTTGCTTGCAACCAAGTTTTCGCAGACAGCACACCAACAATTGAGCTGCCGCACACTGCTAGAAAAGTGATTAGCATCAGGCTGACAAAACTCACTCCCATTCGCACGTGGAACCTAGTCGTGATTTTTTATTTACGATATAGCGACGTCCGAGCACTCGTTTTATAAAGAGTTATTGATGATGTAAGAAGAATAATGACCAGTACTGAGGAAGACCAGTATTAAATAGTATAGTAATAAAAAATTAATTTTGGTGAAGTTCGTTGAAGTGTGTTGATATTTGTTTGAGTTTTGATGAAGTCTTGTTGCAGCTTTGTTGAAGGTTTGTTAAAGTATTGTTTAAGTTTTGTTGAAGTCTGGTTGGAGTTTTGTGGAAATCTGTTGATGTATGTTAAAGTCTGTTGAAATCAGTTGAAGTCTTTTAAAGTTTAGTTTAAGTATTGGTAAACCTAAATCAAGTATGTTAAGAACCTATGGAGTTTATTGAAGATTGCGAGTTTTGAGAGATAGCTCAAAGCTATAGTTCTAAAATAGAGTGTCAAGAACATTAACGTTTAAAAGGATTTACGCGTCGTGTTGCCGTATTACCTTCAAGGATGCAAAGTGTATCGTTTAATACAGTATTATAAATTAAGGATGATACTAGTGGTATATGATATATCAGAACTCGTAATAGAGGAAGAAGATAGCTATAGAAGTAGGAAATTATACGTTATGAACTCGGGGTGATATACTCTATTTTGTATGAATTGTGTGATCAATGAATTGTGATCAAATGTGTTCTTAGTTTGAGTGTTGGCTACATTTTGTAGGGTGTATTTTCATTGAACCATGATAAATTAAGATATGTATTCATAAATTATACATTTTGCTATAAGTTTGTTATAACTCTGATCTAATATGATGTATGGTACTATCCATTGATTTGATAATAAAAACTATAAATAGGTTGTTTTAATGAAAGTTAAATATTTTTAAAAATATTTGTGTCTTAAATAAAGTGAAACAAATGTATGTGATGAATAAAAAGCAAATGTCTTCTGACTATGTAGTTACAATAATGATTAAATATTGTCGGATACATGATATCTGATATGATCAATGAGCAAAGATTCAATGCTTGGTGACTACGATGTATATAAGGTTTGGCAGAAGAGGAATACAGAGAGAGGGCTTACATTTTAAAGTACAAATAGAGTCTGTCTGGATGAGCATACCTCGTATGCATATAATTGTTGTCTAGGATTTTAGTAGTAGAGGCTGCATCATTTTCTGAACCTGCTTCAGGGTAATAGGCAGGATAGTCTCTCCGATGAGAAGGTGTGTTGGGAGCGAAATTTCTGTCAGCAAGAGGATCGTCAATGGGAGGGTGGGATGTGCGGAAGTGAGGGGAATGTTTTTTGGAATACATCTTTATGTCTCATAGCTTAGGATCCGTACAAGAGGTTCATAGCAATTATTATTTTTGTTGGATAGTTTGATGGTGAAGGTGTGAGGGGTGTGGCTGG
The DNA here is from genome assembly GCA_902151455.1 of Timema bartmani. NCBI lineage: Eukaryota > Metazoa > Arthropoda > Insecta > Phasmatodea > Timematidae > Timema > Timema bartmani. The sequence continues at coordinate 26,894 of CABFWB010004413.1, forward strand.
GGAGGGGCGAGTATCTGGAAGAAAGGTGAGGTAGGATAAGGGAATTCACCGTTGTGGATTCTTGGTGTGGTGGGGTCGTGGAAAATGGAAGTGGAGTTGTTGTGTGTGCAGTTGGAAAAGGTAATTTAACGCTATGAGGTTAAGCTGTTCAGCGTCAGGACGTCGGAAAGCCGTGGGTCACATGACTTCAGGTTATTTTCATGTCGTCAGTCCCATGTCAGGGTGAAGATGGTGAGTGGGTGATGAGGCTTGATAAGGGGGGCAGCTTGTAGGAGTGCAGGATGATGAGGTGGTGATAAGGTTCGAGTAGGCTATGTTTAGGACGTTAGATGGGAGGAGGGAGTGGGGTTGGAGTTTAAGCTGGAGATGTTTATTTAACGTTATGGGTTTGTATATTAAGATTAAATAACCGAAGCTATATTAATGGTAATTACTTCAGTTAGATATCATATTCTGAAAATTGAAAAATGACACCTGGACACGGGAATCGAACCCGGGACCTTTGGCTTAGTACGCCAATGCTCTAACCACTGAGCTATCCAGGATTCATCTCGTGCCCAGAGTCATTCTTAACTCATATTTTAAGGCAGAGTCTATGATGAACCTAGCAGAAATCGTCAGCTACAATTATGTGATATTAAACAAAATCACATAATTGTAGCTGACGATTTCTGCTAAGTCCATCATAGACTCTGCCTTAAAATATGAGTTAAGAATGACTCTGGGCACGAGATGAATCCTGGATAGCTCAGTGGTTAGAGCATTGGCGTACTAAGCCAAAGGTCCCGGGTTCGATTCCCGTGTCCAGGTGTCATTTTTCAATTTTCAGAATATGTTATGGGTTTGGTTTTCTTGGGAGGGAGTGTAGAGCGGAGGATGGTTGTGGTTCAGTAGTGCGTGGGAGAAGGAGAAGGATGTGGGTGGGAGTTTTTAAGATAGTAATTTAACGTTATGGTTCATTATGTTGGGAAATCTGCTTCCGGGAATTTTTAGTCAGAGGTTCAGCTGCTGTGTTGCGATGTCTGCTTGAAGAACGTTGGGATGCGAAGGATGGCTGAGGTTTATCAGTATTTTCCTGTAAAAGGAATGAAAAAACCTTATATCTTGGTCTAATAAGCGCTGGGTGGAAGGGAAAAGTGGAGGATTATTTACTGCTATGGGTTTGCGCCATGCGAACCTTAATACTATAGGCGAAGATTGAAATAAACATAATTGCATCACCATTCGTAGCGGGAGTACCGTAATGGGTTCTGGGTGTGGTGTGGATGGAAATTAAAAAATAATTAAAAATTTAAGTAAGAAAATGGTGCCACCAGGGGGAGAGAGAATCCGGGAAGAGGGGGCGTTCAGAGGGAGAGAAGCGTCTTTAAGTAGGGGGCTTCCTGGTAGAGAGGGCGTTCGAAGGGGTAATCAGGGGCAGGTGACGTCGCTGGGGGCAGTGTCGGTGGCTGTGGGAGGTGGTCGGGGGCGCACACATCCCCGCGTCCCTTAAAAAAGAGCCAGCTATGGCTTATTTTTATCTACTTATTGATTTACAAATAACTGGTTCTTCTCTGTTGAAATATATATTAATAAATATCAAAGTTTAAGAAAAAAGTTAATCTTGCTATGTAAGCTGAGGTATAAGAAAAAATGTCGTTTTTCTAATGACTATTTTATCCCTCTTAAATCTTGAAGACAGCTTCTCTATTCTTAGCGTACCTTCCAGCAAAATACTCCATTAAAATTTTTAGTGAAAAAAGAGAAAATAATTTAGCAATGGTAAGAATAAATTACATATCTGAGATCACATTCAGTACCTTGCAGCGATAGGGCAAATGTATGCACAGTTCAGATCCTACAGTGAAATAAGTTCTATCTAATTGAAAAATGGAGTTATATTCTAAATATAAGGTCTTATCTTGTGACAAGAGTGTAAAGTACTATTTTATATTTGGAAAAGAATGCACTTCAACTACTTTAGTAATTTTATATCTTATCTTTTTTTGGTTCTTGAGTTATAAGTGTTGATTTGAGAAATAGTAAATATACGTCTATATTCTCTTGAGTAGTTAGTGAAAAGTCATATAGTAAAATGGCTAGTGATCATCTTGAACTTTCTTATATCAAATAATATTTTAAAATTATCGATTTTTACCAAGGTAGACTATTTTAATTTTTTTAATATGACATACTAATTAGAATTTATGGGAATTAAAAATTTGATACATGTATTATGTATTTTTTTATTTATATTTTTTGAACTATTTATTTTTATAATGTGAGATTAACTCATAAACATAAATAAATTTAATTATTTTCATTTAGCTATCAAATCCAAATTTAATATCTAAAGACATGTATAAAAACAATGCTCATGTTGAATCTACTTGTATGTGTACCGATGTAATTGTATGTTTTTTTATGATAAATAAATAGATCACCATAATTTATATTTGCTATGAATATGGTTTACATCATTAAATAAGCGTAACAGAAACCGAGTTTGTTTCAAAAAGTCTTATCCCCAACTGCAATTCGATGTGACTATATCAGAGTTTTCTTAAGATAGACAACGCCTGAAGATAAAAAAAAAGACGTTTGAAGAGTTTTCACTTTTTCTTTTATTTCATTAAGACAAGGGAAAATTGAATAGAGAAATAGCTTGAATATATTCTGCCTTGGTAGGTGATGACAATATATTTGATTGGACAGCCTTGAACAGAATGAGATTTTACAAGCCTTAATCTTAGTCTAAGCTTGTTTGATATAATTATGTTAGTTTTCCAGAGTCTTTAATTAAAAGTCACCCAAGCTGAGGCACCTGGTTCATTTTTAGTAAATGTATTGATACAAGAATATTAATATAATATTTTGCCTTGTTACTCATCTTATTCATATAGAGCTGATTTGCTTTCACGCATTTGGTATGTATTTATTTTAAGCATTTTATATTAGAATATATTGGATTTAAAACTATTTTATGAAAACCCCTTTGGAGTTCATCCAAGTGCTTGAGTGGTTAAGAAGCCCTATTGTATATGCGGGATTTAAACTGTTCCTTAAATGTTTTAGCTGTAATAACTCAGAATTTATTATTGATAATACATTTTAAAATTCATGTTGATATAGTTGGGTGCAAAACTTTAGGTAAAGAGCTCTAAGAAAATTATCATTCTAAATGTTGTGATGATAATACTTTATATTTAAAAAAACTTAAATGACCACCCAAAATATAAATGAAATAAAATTTATCTATGTGCTTATAAGCATATACTAAGGGCTTGCTTATTTAAGGTTATATTTTGTGTATTTTAGGTAGAGATAAGTACCTGAACAATTTATTTAGGGTTTAACATGTATCTCTTTTATGCGCTCGAGGTTGAAACAAAGTGAGAAGATAAATGCTAATGGCCTTACTGTATGTTTTAAACTGGCAGATAAAATTTAAGGATTAGTATTAATGAATTTAGTTAAAAGCTTATTCACTCACAATAAATAGTGGAAAAGGTTATCAAAAAGCATACTGAATCTCTCATGGTGATATTAACAAACGGCCTGTACACCCAGTAACGATTCCCACAATACAATATCGATCAACCTTGTCTGAAGGCTATATGAGTCAAACGCCCTATACTACTTGGCCTCTACATATACTAAAGTACTAACTGTTTCAAAATTTCTTATGAAAAATGGGTACATTTGGTAAATAAGGCTTGTGTAGTTTAGTCAAAGTGGTCAATCACTCAATTGGCTAGTATTTGTGGAATGTCTCGTAGATCTTTTTACTAGGTGGTCTAAGCTGTCAACAGTAGGCCTACCTTAGTTTGGTTTAGGTGTGCACTGGCGGTGCATACTTAGTGATGAGTTAGTTTCGTTAGTATAATGGTCTGGTTGTACCCGTATTTGAGCGAAATATAAGTCTTCATGATAGTTGACATTGGAGTGTTATATAACATAGTTGTCACGTCGGGTAGGATTGTGTTCACTTGAAAATGGGCAACGGTCCTGATGACAGACGCCCGAATGTATCTGAGCATTTGATAGTTTGATCGCGGTAATTATAAGAATATGCATTAACCTGGGAGACACTCAAATGGGTGATAAGCGTTTAGTAATAAAGGCACTTGTTGAATAGATTAAAGTTTCTCAATAAATGCTAGAATCATTTTAATTTTGTTTACTATGAAGTATTAAAATTACACACAGGCCTGCATCTTACATTGTAAAGCCTACATATAAATCCCAGGGAAGTAGGCATCAACCCCAGGGATACGTGATTATCTTATTACTTGTGTGGACTCTATTTTAAACACAAAACTTGAGAGAACTCAATTCGTCCCACATATTTTATATACTGAAAGTATGTATTGTTTAATGAATTTTACATAAATATCAAATGATATTTAATCTTTTGATGCACCGTAGACTTCTTAACGCCTGCTGCTATCTCTTGAGCTACGGGTAAACAATCAACGACGGCTCACTTGGTATTGGGTATTAGTGGGATACATTTATGTGGTTCATTCATCCAAACTTGGAGGCACGTAGCAAAGTGACCATCACCTACTTGCTTGAAATTATCATAATAAAGATTCAAATTAGGTAGTTTTTTCAGCCCTATCATAAAAATTGCCTAATCACTGTTGTTAATATAATCTTGTATAATTATAATTCTCGATATGAGTTAATATTCACGCTTTAATTTTAGAAAACACTAGTTAATAGACTTTTAAATAGTCAGCTTTATAGTAATAATGTTCTAAATAGCACTTAAAAGCTGTTCACATATTAGAAATACGTTAAATAACTATGAAATTTATTTTACCTTTGTTCTAATTTAAGTTTTCTATTTAATATTTGTGGAATGACTCTAACATTAACGTAAAATAAATGATTATACAACACATTTCTTAGATCAGATCCATTTCAGGACTAAAGAGTCAAGCAAAGACAAATTAAATATTGTGTATTTATTATTATTTATAAAAATGTTCAGATACAAACTCAGTATATAAACAATGTAATCTTTATTATTATAATTTTATTGACAGACGTGGGCCTAAAAATAAACTTATAATTCCCCCTGGTAACCCTTTGAGCAATTATAGTATTCATCATGTTAAAATATATTGACCATTTCAATAACATCAATGATAATATTTTTGTTACTTGTTGATCAAAGTTTCATGATTATCTTGCTATTATCCCTCGTCATATTTAAACTACATCTATTTTATTATAATAAATACATTAACCTACAAGGGCGAAGGGCTGTTCCCCAGGACATCCTAAGTCTGAGAAAAAGTATTTGGGTTTGAATACAATACCATGATATGCTATTAGAAATTAAAAAACCCCGCCTTTTATCACAATTATTAAATAACAAGTTTAGTGAAGAATAATGTTAATACTGTATTGTTGTGGAATTAAATTTACACTAATTTAACGTTTTTTTGATTATGTAAAAAAAATTAAAACTATGACAAATCAACAGTGCTTCGATTAACAATATTGTACGTTAAACTTGAATTATTAGTTTCATCAATTAACCAAGATTTGGTTTGTTTTTTGTTTGGGGAATGGAAGAAAATATCACCTGCAGGTGAGCTTTGCGTAATTATCTAGAACAGTATGATGACCAAAATCCTTCACATGATTTCGTAAATTTCGGTTAGCTCAGCATGTATCTCATTTTTTAAGGAGATGAAAGTTGTTAATAAAATAAATAATATGGGTTGAGATTCCTTTATTTCATTTTGATGGATAGATACAAATAAGTATAACGTTGTTTATATTAGAAGTTGACTCATTACTCGCCTCCTCCCACTAATCTATTTTTGAGTCATTTCTGCAGCAATCGGCCACGGGGAAACCAGGGGGACCCCAGGGAACACACTTGGAAACTTGCCCTACAGCATGCAGCCTTTACAACGAATATTTTTAAAGGTAGTTACTTAGAAATATTTTAATTGAAATTAGTGCTGTTATCACTGACGACTGAAACTAGCAGCTACCGGTGCCCAAGGGATCAATCCGGCTCAAGGAGCGCAGCGAGATTCTCTTAAGCCTATGTATGTGACAATTCCTTGTCTGTGACCTGAGGCCATTCCGTATAGGAACACCCTAATCAGCTGTGCTGCCAACGCCTAAGAACATTAACTATTGATAATAACTGTGTTTAGAATATAATTTTGAGCCAGTGTTAACTGGTAATGTGTTTATATCTATTTCTAATTTTAAAAATGAGGAACTTATTTGATTTACCACAATGGAATAGTGAAGATTTACTTCTCGAAACAAAAATAATTAATCCGTTTAACTGTTTTCTTAACCCAAATAAGAAATAAGGATAAGATTTTGACAGTTCACAAAATACTATATACTATAAGAAAAATTAAAGTAATTATCGTTTGATTAACCTTTACAATTAAAATTACTTAATCCACACTAGGCAGTAAAATTATAACACAAATTATAATAAAGTGGAACTTATTTGATTCGAAGTCCAAGGGATATTAAAAAATTTGAAAGATACAAAATTCGAATTGACCATTATTATGAGTATCTACACAGCTATTACACAATAAATAAATAACCTCAAATTATGCTACATATAAAAACACACATTTTATATAAACTTTATAAAACACATACACAATATAATACTTTTCATACATAAAAATACAGGCACCATGATATAGTGGTCAGAGTATCTGCCGACGGACCTAGAAGTCCCTGGTTCTATTTCCAGCTAGTATTACGAGTACTTTCCCAGAGAGAGGAATTATCCCAAAAGTCACCAGGGGTTTATTAATTAGGTTTAAGTTAGGATTAAGATCATTAAAGGCTCCACACCTTCATAGTCACTATCATCACATCATCTCATTGCGGTTATGACGTGTAGACAACTTCTATAGTTGTACCCTGGCAACATTTTGTGCCACCAGAGTGGCTATAAGTCTACACACATAGGCGACTGAAATATATATTATATATCTCTCCTGGTCAAAGTTGCCGTACTCTAAACAAAATATATATATATAAGAACTTTGAAAATTAACATATGAAAATTACAGACCTAATAATTGATTGAAGACGCGCAAAGTGGAAGTTTGGAAGTTTAGAAGTTTACTCCTTCCATGATGGGCATCACATGTTTACATTGTCACACATAAGTGACTAAAGCCGATCCAAAACATCCTCTATTCTTAAAAACCCGCTCGCCCCCGGTGCATAATACATCATGCTTTCTTTAACTATGCTTCAATAAATCGAACTTTATTTGGCATGCTTGACATATGGAGTGTTTGTTTTTATAAAGGTTGGTAAGCTAGGTATGAAATGAGTACAACATCGAAAACACAAACAATGTATAGGCTTCGAGTCATTCAAATATTTCATTCTAAAATTCAAATTTAATGTTAGTTTTTACGAATGAATTGAATAAGAATCGCACTAGGAATCATAGTGGGTTCAAACTATCCATTTTTTTAAAAATTATCCACTATGGAATTAGCTCCTACTCTACTTATGAACATAAGAATACTTATTATATTTAAGAAATGTAATTGATAAGTTATTCAATCTACATAATTGAATTAAAGCACTCACTCATCACAGTATTTCCACAATATACTTGGCCTGGAATCTTAAAAGTGAGCGTGAAGATTCCTTTTAGGTCCTAGGCAGAAAAAAAAGGATAAGACCTGGTGTATCTTTTGAAACAGCTGGCAAAGTGACTTTAAATTTAAAACGAAGGCTCCTTTTTAGAATTGTGTTAGACATTTTTGATGGGTTTCAAATTTCATTCCCTATGAGGGTGGGAATATAATAAAGGTGTGCAACTCATTGTCTTACTCATATCCGTATTACCACATCTGAGCCTGAATACTTAGAATTTTGCTTGACAGTAAGTTAGCGAGGGGTCCAAGAAAAGGTGTACCAATTTGTTTACATATTTGATAAGCTAGAAAATTAATATTCGAAAATAAAGGTGGAAAGACAATTCGAAATAATCAAACTAAGCTTAAAACTTGAGATGTCTAAAAGTAAGCTTTAGAAAAAAGGTTGGGGGCTTTCAAAATTTAAAGTAATAATAATAAAAATAATAATGAACTATTTCCTAGTGAGGTAAAAAACTGAAATTTAGCAGGCAAGTAATATACCACTCAAAATTTAAGTTAATGAATAAAAAAAAATAGATATTTAACTGAGACTTTGGGAAACAGGGGGGAGTTTATGGCAAGTTGAGGGTGCTTAAAGAGAAAAACAAACTTTTTAGGTGAGGTAGAAAATTTAAATTTCGCAGGCATGTAAGAAGGACAACTCCAGATAAACATATTTGTCTATTTATTTGATATTACTTATTAGGAATCTTTTGAATGGAAGGGGGGGTGAGTTCACGTTCCAAAACTAATAAAAAGAGATTCTTTTTTTGTGTGCTATAAAACCAAACTTAGGCAAGAAAGTATTAAGAACACTTCGAATAACCATAGAAGATTAAATTTTTGAAATAAAGAAAATTGGGGTTAGGGGAGTTAAAAAAAACTTAAGGTGAGGCAGATAATCTAAATTTTCCGAGCATGTTGAGGGATTACTTCAATAACCTTTGTTTTTTAATATTAACTATTTATAAAGAGAGCTGGTGAAATGGGGGTTTTCATAATTCCCAAAACTAAAAGTAGGAAAAGAATTATTTTCTATTCTGGTAGAAGGTCGTGGGTAAAAGAATCAACCCAAACAAGCATTAAGGTATGATCATTAGATTTCAAAATGAAGCAGTAAATGTGTATTCGGTGTTCTCCCAAAATTCCTTAACCTAATATAAAAAAACCTTTTTAATATGGTTAAGATACAAGTTTGACATGTGAGACAATACACCTTCCCGTAATGCCAAATGACATTTGGTAAATCGAATTTCAATATATCAGCCCGATATATTGAAAAGACATAAATTGATACATTTGTAATAGAACACTACATTTCTGTGTGGAGTTTACCCCTTTTAAATTTAAATTTTCCTCTTTTTTTTTCCTTTTTGATCTTTAAATCATCATTTTCTCTCTCCCCTTATTACTTGCGTTATCCTTTTATCCCTTATTAGTTAGCCATAAAAAGAGTAGATTTTTTGATCTTTCTAATATTTATACACTAAACGATTTCTCTCAGAAAAAGATGGGTACTTCATTTATAAAGTTTTAAAAAGTGCAAAATGTGTAAAACTGGTAAGAAGTAAATCTAATCAATTTGCTTAAAGGAAAATGATAAATATTGTAAATACAAAATTTTAATGTATAAAAATGTTTAGAAGATTAAAGGGGTAAATTGAGCGAAAGCGATAAAATATTGAAAGACCAAAAAGTGTGAAAGGGGATAAAAAGTGTAAAATGTTAAAACATGTTAAAAGAGGTTTAAGGTATACAAAGTGTAAAAAGTGCAAAAATGGGGAAACGATTAAGAAGGCCAGAAAGTGGCTTGCAGAAAGCATCAAATCGATTGAATCTGGTGACAGTCAGAATGGATCCTCCTCTAAGTGTCTCCAAAAATAAGGTGATATTTTTTGATAAAAATGGATTGTTAAATGATTACTAGCTTAGTATAAATGGAAAAATGTTAGAACAGGTTAAAGATTTTGTGTATATGGGCAGAATATTTTGTAAAAATGGTAGGATAGAGGATGAAATCAACAGACGAGTGAGTGCAGCTCAGAGAATACTTGGATGTGTGAGTGGACTAGTGCTAAGAATTAAGTGTCGAAAGAGATAAGATGCCGCTTTATAAAAGTTTGTTAATGCCCACTTTTTTTGATGAATGTGAAGGTTTTTTCAGGAGATAAACAGGAGCAAAGTGATTGCAATTGGATTGAGATATCTAAGAAATGTTGGCGTTAGCACACTTTTATATACTGCCATATTTGCCTCTTTTGATACAACCTCATTCTTTGCAATAGTCCACATATATCCAACCACACTCTCCAAGATTCATTCACTAATCTGTCAATTTCACCAACTATCCTTCAATTTTTACAGAACATATTGCCCAGTTACTTAAAATCATTCATTTGTTCTAACAGTTTTCCCTTTATATTAAGTTGACAATCATTCCCTGATCTGTCCTTATCAAAAACCAATACCTTTGTTTTGGAAACATTTATACGAAGATCAATTCTGTCTGCCACCACACTCAAACGATTTAATGCATTCTACGAGTCACTTTCCTTCTCAGCCATTTATACGGTATCATCTGCATATAACAGCACTCTAATATTTACATGGTCCTATTGTACACCAACCGCGTCCTCACAAGCATCCCTCATACACTTATCCACGAAAACATTAAACAACCATGGAGACATAACACAACCTTATCTAGCACCCTGTTCAATGACAAACCAATCGTTCAAAGCTCAATCTATACTAACGCATGCTTGACTTCTATCATACACCATCTTATTTGCATTTAATAACAATGCATCCACACCATACTCTCTAAGAACATTCCATAATATACTCACATTTACCTTATCGTACCTTTTCTCCATATTAACAAATGCACAATACACTTTATTTCTTACTGCCATACATTTCTCAATCCCTTGTTGCAATGGAAATATCTGGTCCATGCAACCTCTACCTGGCATACAACCACATTGCACACTCCAAGTCTTCCCCGCAGTTCTTTCAAGCATTCTCTCAATTAGAGCTCTCCCAAAAATCTTGCCTGGAATACTCAACAAACTAGTTGCCCTATAATTTTTACATTCACTCTTACTGCCTGTGCCTTTATAGAAAGGAGCAATGACGGCATTCTTCCAGTCATTAGGAACGTTCTTAATCTCAGCACACGCATGGGACAACTCACACAATCTGACAAGTAATACCGCGCTCCCACACTTGAGCATTTCCCTTGTGATCCCATCTACGCCCACAACCTTGCCATTCTTTAACATTTTCATAGCTTTAAACACTTAAGCCTCTTTAATTCTTTCACTCCTTATAAAATTTTCAATATTTTCTGCTACGTTCTCCACATTTTCGGCATACAATTGCTCAAAATTCTTTCTCCGTCGCTGTCTTATGCTGTTTTAATCCCAGATCATCTTACCACGTTCATTCTGAATGCCATACGTCTTTCCTTGCACTTATTATTTCATTCTTTTAATCCACTTCCAGAACAGCTTCTTATTACCTTAAAAATCATTCTTCATTATTTATCTTTCTTTTGATCTCATTTACTCTTTACTCTCTTTTACTACATTTATACACTACTACATACATATAATCATATACACTTATATACGTAAACAACATATTTCAAATTATAATATATACTATAATACAAACAAAGACATATATATATAAATATATATATGCCATCATTAATAAGAACCATGAAAAGATACAATAAATACCATAAATACAATACAAAGAAAAACATACATAAAAACAAGGTAGACCTTAATATGTACTATATATATATTCGTATACACACACCCAAACAAAATAATAAACACATATACCTATATATACGTACATACATACACATATAAACACATGCATGCATACGTACCATCATACTGGCCTACTTGCATACATATTATCATATATACCATCAAATATATATACGTATATACCATTAGAGATACATAAATATACAACGGTTTCTTGAATTTACTAAAGATAATAAATCAGATTACCTCATTCATAGTTCGTCACTATGCAATGTAATCTTTGTTTATTTATAGTATCAAACCATCACTCAGAATAAAATGATCGTTTATCTGCTATAACACTACATTAAGGTTACTAATTTTTTCATAACATAATAACCGTAATCATGCATTATACTTAAATGACACATACTTGATATCTAACAAGATCCGTGCATGATACTTACTAACATTTATTGAATGGAGCCATGTATAGTAGGTTTTAACTTCGTACACAATTCAAAGTCATTCTTAATACTTACACGTCATTAGTTCATTATCCATTTATTGAAACCATACATCATGTATACACAACATTTTATCATCCTTCATTCATCGGTACAAGACATCCCACATGCATGGCATTGGATCAATGTTCAATGATCAGTGTCATGCTTAGTCATGATTAGTCGATCCGAATAATTCAACATAACTATCCCACTTTTGATCATTACCCATTTATCAGATCCATGCGTTCTATGTATATGATATGTGTACGTGAACATTACTGACCTACCTGGAATTGCTCACAACCATGTTCAGAACTAAACTAAACCTAACCTAGACTAAACTCTCTTTAGCCTAACTTTAAACTAACCTAACCAAAGCCTCTGAACTTGACATATTCATTCGTACTAATATACGTATGGGTAGGAAGGGGAATTTAGAACTTGGCATGAATTACATTTCCTAATCTTTTGTCTATTTCAGGTTTGAACATCTTATCCTAGTAGAGACGAGATCTCATCCGTCCTTACCCACATTTACTTCTGCTTCTATGGGTCTCAGTTTATATTGAATGCATGATCGTACTAGTTGATCAGTTTACCTATCATGGTAAAGAATATGAGGTTGATTCAGACACCTTAACCTAACCAGTAGCAAAGATATAACCTGGTTAAGGTAAGTAAGCCAGATAAGTTAGAACCTTAACGAAATTGTTAAAGGTATGATAAATGCTATGTTTGGTTCCAACATAAGCGTGTTAAGATAGTTAAGATATATGTGGGTATGAAATAGTCATCAATAAAGCTATGACGCAATCTTTAGCATGGTTCTGATATGATGTAACTCATAAGAATGAAAGAAAACCTGGGGTATTCTCCAAAAGTAATATTGATAACCCCATTTGGGCGAGACTTAAGTGAGACTTCTACCTTACCAGAAACCATTAGATTAAGTTTCAGTAAATTAAGTCAAAATATATTAACTAAGTTAATATTGATACTTTGCATTATTCACTATGGTAATATGGTAAACAACCAAGATTGAAACCTACGATCTCCACGTTATAAGCAGACCAGTCTATTGCAATTGTGATGCCTTAGACCATTATTTCTCTGTCTCATTGAAGTCTTTTTAATCGATTTTGAGGTATTGTGTAATTCTGTTGAATTCTTGTGCAAGTCTATTAAAGTCCTGGGGAAGTCTATCAATGTATATTGAAGTATAATAAAGACTGTATAGGAGTTTGAAAGTTGATTGGAGGCTGTGAATATGAATAGTGTGGTCAACGAATTATGCTTATATCTCTTATATGTATAAATGTTTAAATGTCGTAGGATGTATTATCGTCGAACAATAATAAGTGTGTTTTATGAATCAATCTAAAGCTATATGTATGGCAGGCCTGTAATCTAGTATGATTTATGGTATGATCTATGGAATATGATCATATGTATTATAGGCTTGATGTATGAATAGTAATTAGGATGGGGGTGGGGGAAAGGCCGTTGAGAGCGAGAGAAAGTTGTGGGAGTTGGTTTTAAAATGGTAAATTCTCACCTGGGAGTATGATGTTGGTGACGAGGCGTATGGGGAATTTTCGTTTGGAAGTTTGGTTATTGTGTTGCAATTCCAGCGTGTAGTAGGCTAGGGTGTAGAGGGTATATGAGGTGCGCCAGCATTTACCTGAAAATATAATGGAAAAACCTTATATCCTGGCATCCTAAAAGGGGGAATTAGTAAAGAGTGTAAAGGAGGATATGTTGGTGAAGAGTGAAGTCACCCATGATATTATCCTAAATGTAGGTGGGCCTACAAGACGTGTCATTGTCAGTCAGTGGGTTGATCCATGTATTTTTAGCTTTTTATTTGAATATAGCCTTACAACTTTAGCTCAGAAAGAAAATCGTCTGTGCTTCTGCCATGCTTGGAGTCGAACCTTGACCCCACAACACGGTACCATTTCAGAGGATAAAGAGAAAAAGCAAGTATTCTATGGATGTAAAGGTATAAGCACACAGAGTACGGGGAAGGTGAGGAATGGGGGGTTTGGAGGTAGGGAACCTGGCAACAGATCAAGTACGGACATGCTAAAGCCTACACACAGCACTTGTTTAGCTTACACAGCCAGGATAGTTATGATATGAAGAGCCCAGGGGGAAAACCTGATAAGTCACATTTACGAAATTTTACAGGAGACCATTTTTAAAGTTTTAAGACTCGTGCAGACTTATCTTTTCATGATTGTTTATACTTCTAGCTTTCATATTGTGTCTTGGTAATATTATAACACATTATTCACTGGTTTGAATGCATTACTCCAAAAAACACTTTTTCATACTTGATTTTTCACAACTAGCACATTCTATAAATGGGAAAAACCTGATAAGTCCAGGGTTTATCAAGTTGTTACTATGTTTTTCCTATGACTACCTAAGGAATAGAAGAAATTATTTCCTTGAACATATTAGGGAATTTGTTATATTCATATGAGGGTTGGGGTGGAGTATAATTAGGCGAGTGAGTATGGAATCACCGTTTAAATTGCATTTTATTTATTTTACAAATAATGTCAGTATTTTAAGCTTACAAAAACTATTCTTACAATGATTCGTCAAACGTTTTCTTAAGTAAGACGTTTTTTTTACCATTCTTCTAACGGGGAAGATGATCAAAGTAGGTTTGAGTTTCACTGCAGCAAAATTGTTTAAGATGTTGTACTTCTCAGAGGAAATTTTAAGGAAACCTAAAAAAATGAATCAATAAATAAAATGATGTATATATGCCTTAAATAAGTTACTCCTTTAATCTTTATGATTATTCCATGCCATAAATTATTGTTAAAATAACACAAAACTCTTATAAAATAAATAAAAAATAAATAAAACTTGTATATTAAAGTTTACGATATGAAATAATTCTAACATACCTTCGTAATGTACAGATGGCAGGATCATCTCGCCTTCTCTCAAGTCATGTTCTGTCAGAAGAGTAGTTCGCTTTTTCTTTGGTAGAACCAAAAAAACTTGCTCGTAGAAACCATTGTAGCTCATTCGAAACCTTACCATGGCTGCATGATCTCGTGTGATCTCAAGCTCCCGTACAGGCCTAGAGTGAAAAGGAAGTTATTTTCTTTGGATGTGGTCCAGATGGGCTGACCATCCTATGATGATTTCAGGTTGCTCTTTAACAATTATGATCTCAAAAGGTGAAGGAAGTCGCCGTGCATCTCGGAACACTTGATACCTGTCCTCGGGTAATTCAGCTTCTTCTATCTGGTGGATCAAACCTATGTTCTTATCACATTCTAGGTACGAATGTCTCCTTATGGGGAAGACTACCTTTACGTAATTCAGTCGCTTTTCATAGTGCACCAAATGATGGAGGAATATGAATGTGGAGACATTTTTATTTTGGCTTCCGCATGAGTCTCAAAAAATTCCAAGATGTTTGATTTGTGGATCCATAAAGTGGTATATAAAGTGATTCAGGAATGAAAAGACCTCGTCTGCTCCTTTCCGCCCGATGGTCTAAGGGTACATATAAAAATAACTCTCTCCTGTTTCAAGCACGTGGAAATTGAAGATGAAAACAGATAATTGCCGGCGATAGTAAACATCATTGGTCTTAATGTTCGGGCATGAAAAGTTTTTACTGTAGTCCATAGAAATTGCAGCCTTTAGAGGATTTTTCATACACTCTTTCTTAGCTTTGCTTTTCCTATCGTAAAATACTTGCTGCTTTTTCAGGTGGAATTGGTGTTCTGTTTCAAGTGTAAGAAGTTGAAAACAAAGCACATTCTTTCTTTCTTCTGCTGCTGTCGCAGCTATATCCATCTCCAATTTATTTTTCTTGCACTTCTACTCAAATTGATATTAGAGTCAACGTTGAATATTGTACGATATGTTTCATAAGATACTTTCTGTTCTGGAAACTTTTCCTTGAACAATTCAAAGATTTTTTTATGTTTAAGGATTCATGTAGGTACTTTTTCTCAGTTTTTCCAAACTATAATGGCTGTTTCGTGCTTAAAATTAATGTATATGCTGGTGAATCCCATTACGGGTTTCATTATTCAATGCGTGAGGATGTGTTTTGTGTTTCCCTCTCTTGTCTCGCTGGGCTTTGCCTTCTCGCTTTAGAGACTGTAGTGAGTAGTCTAGCTTACCCTTTCGAATCCCATGTAGCGACATGAACGCTGACTTGCAAACAGGGATTTCTTGGACACTTTCAACAATGCGGGCACAAAATCTGTAGGAAGCCTCACGAAAATTTGCTTCTTCCTCATCTTTCCTCGGTCGTTTCCGCTGTACTGGGACCACTGTGATCAGCCCACTAAAATACTGATTAATCTCATCATGGCTTAGAAATTCATTCATGTGCTTGATGATAAGTTTCTTACTTTCATCACTTAAAACATCAAAATACATTTTTTTTCTACACTTACATGGTTCTCCTGTCTCTTGTGATTGCAATCTCAAGCGTTTGCTGGCGTCTCTAACACGGCCAAATTTTGTTCTCTTCTTTTCAGCTTCTGCTTTGAACTACTATTTCCTTTGTCACAACTCAAATCACTCTCTTGTAAATCTATTGTTATTGATCAGAATAAAACGCACTAAAAAGTTTCGACACTAACTTTAAATTAAGAAAATTACAGTCTATATAGATGCTGACATAGCCCTGATACAAACATTCAAAAAATTATGCTAATCAAACAGGTTATTAGAGATGGGCAAGGAATCACTGACGGGGATATTTTTAACTATATTTGTTGGTCACCGTCACTCACAATGGTCCTATAGCAAAAGTAGTAGTGATACAAATAACAGTGGTTGGTGTAGACTAGAGATATGCTTGTCATACGGTGACAGCTGAACACTCTGGATAACAAGAGCCGCGAATGTCACAAAATAACGGTTGGCGATAAGGTGACCCACAGGTGGTGGTCAGTAGCGATTTCATATTGTACTTTACCCTAATGCTTCAATAAACATTCTTTGATGAAACGCCGCTACTTGACTGTTCGTAAGCGGCGGAATATTAATTAAGGAAAAAAGTTGTAATATTTCCTGGACTTGTCAGGTTATTCCCCAGTTTTGTATGGACTTATAAGCTTTTTCCCCTGTACTTGTATTTTAAATTTGTAAATATCTCTGGACTCCTAATGTATTTCCCCAGTTTGATGAAATTTTCTTAAAATATAGCAGTTAAACTATTAGATGGCATTGAAATTAGAAAATCGAAGTTTTTGGACTAATCCTCTTTTTCCCCTGGACTCTTCATATGTTAGTTAGGCTACATTTCACCAGGGTAATTAGTAGCCATGATGTTGGCAGCATTGATACTCCAGAGCAATTAGTGGTCTTGGGGTTTTTAGTACTTATATTCTGGGGTAATTACTGGTCATATGGCTCGTATCACTGGCCATTGCTATGATAGCCACGGTATAATTGGCCGTTTCCGTGTTAACCATTATGTTAACAAACATTGGTGCTGCTACGTTGATAAATCATGTGTGGCTTATTTACTCCATTGACTGTATATAATATATTTTTGAAATCAAGAAGAGACACCATCAGGATAAAAATGACAAAAGATAGTTCCAATATATAGGAAGGTATCAAACTACGTAAATACTGTGGTATAGTTTTATATAAACGAATAAAAATTGTTTAGTGAGCTATATTTTGTTTTTCCTTTATAATCATGTTAGTTTATTTTAACTATCAACATATAAAATCCATCACCTAATTTAATTTTAATTTATTAACATATATACTTAACTCTTTTTATTTAACAGTGTCAAGCTTAAAAATAAGGCTTGTACTGTATTTGGTTATTTAATACTCCAATATAACAATAAAAAAATAAATACTCCAAAAATTAAAGTCTCTACACCAAGGCGTAATAAGCTGCGTGTCGTCATTGAATCCCTATCTATACACTTGCCTATGTTTTTTTTAGAGCTGTGAAATTAAGAGGCACGTAAACAAAATTATAATATATATAATATTTTTATTTTTGATTAGTTTGGATAACCTAAATAAAAGTATCATCATCCCCATATATTTTTAAAATAAAGGGATGTTAAACGTAATGGTAGAGCCCACTCTAAAATATCTTAATTTATAATTTGGATTTAAATAAAAGAAACTCTGGAAGGAAAGAAATGGGATTTAAAGATCAATACCCTATCACCTATAAGAGTCACAAACATTTAGCTTCATATAACACATTTATCAAATGTTTATAGATGTAAGCTAGCAGAAGGTATCATTCATTATTCATAAAAAAAAAGGGATCAATTTAAAGAAATAGTGAGTGAAGGAAAACTTTGGTGGTTATGACAGTGTTTTGTTTAGCCCCATCTTCTACACCATTCCTAGAGGGAACTATCTCCCTTCCCTTTCCTTACTCCTATCGCCCTCCTTTTGTGTCGCTTCCTATTACTTGTTTTACTGTCGGGGAATGACAGGGAAAGAAGCCACCAAAGACGAAGGTTACTGCTGGTGTTTGCCGCTTTTTGTGAGCCAATACATCCATCTACGCGCCACTACTGTACTGGGCTGTAAACACGTGCCCAGGTTGAAATGACCAGGAAGGACACTAGAGACCAAATAGCATCTCCAGCCATGCAGAAAATTAAATAATTTTGTATTTGAAACAATTATAAGAGGCTGAATTAGCTATCTGATATATATTTTAAATATAGACCAAATAATAATCATGATTCAAAACACCAGAATATTCTATTTTAAATCTTGTCAATAATCTACAACGTTTCATACTCAGTGTTTTACAAAGAGTAGTTGGGAAATTTTAAATGTGTATTCTTATTGCAAATTATGAGTATCTGGTGGGGCACAATAATAATGAAGGACCTGGTATACGTATCACTGACACGTAGATTTTATTATCATGATCATTTATATACAAGATATCTAGAATAATTTTAAACTAAGTTTAGAACGACAAATTGTGCATGAAATTGAATCAATAAATACAAAGGCCCTGGGATATATTTCCATGTTGAGTCTGTTATTTTATACTTATTTAGTATAAGGAGTCTTCTTTGTCTGAAAAAACATAAGATCGTATAGAAGGTGTAACAATTTCACTATAAATAACAAAATAGGAAGTTATTTTAATTTAATTTATCGTGTTCTAATATCATTGATGGGTACCAGCAAACTAGATATATTATATTAGAGGACATTTAAAAATATTCACCATAAAATATATTTTTAATCATTTATTTGAGGTATTTTTAGTGTGCATTTTCTCTAATGATCATATTAGCACATGACAATTTCAATTTTTTCAATTTTGCTGAGAAAGGTATTTTCACATACATCCCAGATTTATTTTACAAACCACAATTGACATGGGAACCAACGGGTTTACTTCCTCCCCGAAGAAAATTGTGCTACTGAATTTTATCGCTTAGTAAAAATCCATCGATCCCTGCTGGATTTGAACCCGTGGACGGGGTCCTAAAGAAAACACTTCACCCCAAGACCACCAAGATCGACTTAATCTTAAAAAACTATAATTCGGTATATATTTGTAGATTCCCTAGTTGAAAAAAATGGGTGCCCTTTTGGGACAAAATCCCAATCCTCCGTTGACAAATATTCCCTTTTCAAGCCTTACAGCAGTCCAATATTTATTTCAAGCAAAGCCCAAATGTTCTTACACCATGAACATCTGTAAAATTCAACCAAGCATCAGAAAGATATAAAAGAGACTGAAGTAAGGAAATAAATAATAATGAGTTTTTGCACTTTTCTGTGAAGACAAATCTTCTTACGTGTGATCTGAAATGGCAGGTAAAAGAGCTTGGAAAAAATGTGAAGTGAACTAGTTGATTAAGTAAAATATAGAATAATTTTTACGCATTAATGCGATTAAAAGACTAGCTTAAGCTTTTTCCTTAGTTTTTAGACTAGTTTTCTATATCTATATATTGATTATGTTTCGGTACTTTTATTATATAATCGAATAATTTGTATAAGAATATACTAAAATGTTTATATTACTTTATTTTTAAGAGTGTGGTGAAAGTTAATAAACAACATTTGTTCATAATTTTCACCATTGTATTTGAGTAAATGACAAAGACTGTAGTGATAAAAATAGGTTTCTTTGAACATATAGCTATACTGTGACTAAATCTGAATTGTTAATCTGGCCGCTCCTTTGATTAATAGAATGAAAAGTCTCAATTATACGACGTAGTGTTTATAGGGTGCATTTTGAATATCACCCACTTAAATCATTGATTTGCCTTGAAAAAATGTGTGGACTGACAATATCTGTGGTGATATTGCCTTTTAGTCGGTTTCTGTGTCAGTGTACTAAAATCTTACGGTGAGGCAGACACAATTTTTATGTCTCCATAGCTCTCTAGAATAATAATACTAAGCTTATTTATATTTTCTTTAGTGTTATATCTAGATAGCAACTATTGATATTCTACAACTAAACATACACAGATGTGTTTCTTAAAGTAAAAAGTTAGGCCAAAATATATAAAAAAAAATTTACATTTAAATTAATATTAAATAGTTCATAAGTAAGTTTATTTTATGCTTTACTTTGCTTCAGTATATTCATCGTAAATACCTATTTTGGTACTCCTTTCCAAGATAAAAAAGTCTATGTCCATCACTCATCTCTGAAGACTATTAAATGTTCTAATTTTAGTTTAGAATCATCAGAAATGGAGAAGATATATTTGGTTAGAAATAATTTAAAGCGTAATTGAAATAGGCTACAGATCCAAGAGTTTTACTTAAGATTCTGAAAACCAATAACTTTATCAGTGTCGTTGTAGTCCACCAAGGTTGGATCAACTGATTCATTGAGCCTCCCAAAGAATTTTGTTTAAAATTTAGAGGCCCAGCTAAATGTTTTTCTAGAATTGATTTATTTGGGTAAATATATAAACTTAAAACTAAACTGAGCATAATAAATATATCACTAAAACTGGTGATCTATGAACGTATGTGAGGATGATGAAAAAATTGTGTGGGTGAATGCCATTGTTTTGGACAGTAAAATTTAAAAAAAGGGAATACATATTTAATACTTTTTATCTAACAAAAATTAAAATTCTTTTAGTATCAGATTAACAAAATAAATACAAACCTAAAATTCAATGTAAAAATGTGTATTCTTAGTGAGAAATTAAATTTTTCTTGTAGACTAGTCAATACCCAACCAACTTTCTCGCTACTTTACTCAAAATAATTCACTCAGAACTCATAAGATAAGCAAAAACATAAATAAGATTTTAATATTTACAGACATTTCCTGGAAAAATAAAAGTTATCACATTTGACCAAAGAACGTAAATAAAATAGTAGACACTGTTACAAAAACATATTTTTAAAAAGGGAACACAAAAACCATAGCTACTCACTAAGCCGTGTTAGAAAATGTTTATTTTAATTGTTATGTCGACACTGCCAAATGCTAGTTTTAATCTCAAGCCAAAAAATCCTGTCACCAAAGGAACAACAGTATCATCTTTTAAGTGGTAAAGATCGTGACAATAATATTTAACAGGCAACTGGAACAGAAAATAAAAAGTGTGATGGATGCTTAGAATAATTTCAGAGATTATAGTGAAAGGGACAGACCAAAAAGTCCAGGCAAGACGGTAGACCTCAATTTAAACGCCCATAATTGAAGCATTAAATGAATCACTTACAATATAATATCCAATCTCAATTCCATAGAGAAATAGTGAGAAATAATGTTACAAATATGCCCACGTCAGATTCATAACAAAAGGTAATATATTTTAAGAGAGCATAACTAATCTCAATTGAGATAAGCATTATAAAGAGTGGTTTATTTCCAAGCCTGGTAAGACAGTATTACAATTACATAAGAAATTACTACCCATGCCCAATATGGCGGCATTTAAATTATAAAATATACTGAGTTTCATATCTTCAGGATTAGTTGTGTGATCACTCATATGTTACAAATGGGTTATATTATTTAATAAATTGTATACTCCTCATTTATCAGACCTCCATTTTAAAAATATATTTGCTTAGCTTGGAAATGTTTTCTTAAATTAAATATTAGATATTTGTCTATATCTTAAAAAGTCATACAACTACTATATATAAAGGTAAGTTTTTTCTTATCCCTAAAACTTGTGGGAGGTATGACTAAATTATATCTAAATCGGAGAAACCTGTCTATGGTAAGTATCTTCAAAGAGATGTTTACGGAAAATAAACTAAGCTGTTTGTTATGCTACATTGTGCCTAGGTTCCAATTTCAATTAAAATCGAAATATAGTCGATTTCAAGATAATTAATTTTATTTCTTTTCAACATTGATTAAACTATCTTATTTATAAGGGTGGGTCGATGATAATGTCAAATTACCATCGGGTACCAATTAAAATCCTAGATGCAAATTTTTAGCCAGAACGGTAAGATAATTTTGGTTCTAGACAGGTTAAAAAACAAATGGACATACAAATGGCGTAATGATAACACATTTTTCGAGTCTGGGTGGTCTTAAAATATCGACATTATCTAGAGCTAGAATATGATTTTTTTATCGATTACAATAGGGGCTAGGAGAAAGTAGAAACTAAAAATATTGAAACCATATATATAAAACAAAATGTCTAAATGTAGGCCTACAGAGAGATAAAATAATATATTTGTCCTAAGTTCACACGGTAATTATAGTAAAAATTAATATATATTTCGTTTTAAATTGATATTAAAAAACTAAATTATAACCAATATACAAGCATTATGTCAGTAATGATAATATACCAAACACATATACAAGTTTTTGGTCAATTGTTTACAGTTTCCACCTATATTCTATAATGTATATAATAGCCCTACTTGTCATTTACGCTGAAAGTGCACCTTCACGGGCTCCTCTATGACTCTATTATATAAGCAGCCCTTGCTGGAAACAAGATGGGAGGGCTTGACACATTTCAATGTAAACGAGGTGTACGCAAAATATCAATTATTTATCAGATTAATTTTAAGCTTAACATTAGTAAATAAGGAAATCCTTACGGTGTGCACCTTATAACTTTTTTTACGTCCATAATGATCCTGATGCTTTAGACATCGTGACTACCAACTAGGTTAACTAAAAAGCAAGAAACTTAGAAAGTGTAAATTTGGCATGAACCTTAGTTTTTAAGGTAACCTAAGTTTTATCTATTAAACATATTACTTAGGGAAACTAGCGGATGTGCATCTCAGGTATTTATTTTAAATTTGATATATATTGCGAGTCTTACACCCTACATTGCTTGGCCATGTGTGTGTGACTACAAAACTAATAGACTTAGAAAACTAAAACCATGTTTATTTACCAAGGGGAGACTACGTGTGTACAAACTTAAACTCTTGTTACTTCTATCTACATCAGAAGCCTGAATACGTTGATAACGTGAACATTGGTTTGTGATGTAAAAAGGCTATATTTAAAATATATTTTAATATCACTTTGTGTTATCTACAGTTGTGTTTTTCTTTTGTATAGTAACGATCTATTTTATATTAAAAGTCTTCTCCAAGGAGAAATTTAAACATTCACTCCAGAGAAATGAAAAAAAAACAAAAAAATAAACACAAACTTCACTCGGGTAACATAAGGCCTTTGTCTCAAGTTTTAAATATGTTTCAATTCTCAGTTCTCAACAACAGGTGAGACTTTTGTCGGCATCTCTAAAACCAAAAAACATAGACATCTGAAACGTTGTAGTTGTGTTTAGTGTGAAACCTGAGGTTGTGCACCTTGTGTGTTTTACTATAAATCATATCTTGTGAGCCTGATGCCTTTCAAGTTTGCCTTTTATTCCCATAAACCAATAAAAAATTAATAGCTTAAATATACAATGTCGAAATCTTTAAGATGTGCACCTTGGGCATATTTTTTCTTATTTATTTATTTGTTTATTTATTCATTGAAAACCTTATGTATTATAAACCATGACCACTGATTTGGGTAGTTAACAAAACAAGAAACACATAAAAAACGAAAACTTAGAATTATCTGATTTTCATGCTAACCCTAGTTTGTCCTTTTGCACATTGCGATCCTAAAGCTTTAAGCTCCGTAATCACTACTGTGTAAAGCTATAAAACTTAAAAACATAAATAAATTTGGCTATATATAATTATTACTTCAGGTGACTGAAAAAAGTATTTTCAGAATTTTATTTCTATTAGTATAAGTAAAGTAATCCAGATGCTAAAACTACGTGTCTATTAGCTGATCCTGTGCATAAGTACAAAGGGAAAAGTGAGGTTCTAAATCTCTGTTTACTTTTAACTATTATATGCTGTTCTATATCAATATGCGTTTTTATATTTTGTTTCCTATTTCTGCGTCTTACTACATGTTTGGGTTATACGCTTCTGTACTCATTACGCTAGCGGTTTTTAGAGATGAGGAAAGTTATATATATAGTAAATGAACGCTTATTTGCGAGAAGGGAGAGTGAAAAATCATTTTGAAAATATACACCCTCAGTACACCCGACTGAGATTCGAACCTTGATATCTTTGTCATGGCAATATAGTCTAACACAAGAGAAGTGCCTTTATCATGCGGCCATCAAAGCTGGTAATATTCGTTGTTTAGTATTGTAGTTATTATTTTTCTATCCATTCAACGCTAGGTACCTGTAGCGAGTGTATAAATAATCACACAAAATAGTGTCTAGAGAAATTAGGCAGTGAGATGTAGGTGATTTGTAGGAATACACCAAAATCACATCTTATGGGAAAATAGCCCTAATCTACACAATTAAAATGTGGTAGTATTACTTAAACCATATAGCTAGCTCTGTATTATATACATCCCGTTAAATGAACTAGCTTTTTAAAAGCAAAAAGCAGTAGCTAAAGGGACACCACAAAGAAATAATGGGACAGTGAACATAAGCCAGTGTTGCAAACACTATGTCAATGTTTCCCCTTGTGGTGATAGGCAACCCAGTACAACACACAAACCAGAACTCCACAGATGGCTGGCATCAATAACTGATATTTATAGCATCCACTTCGCCAGCCTGCCTTCCTGTTTCCAAGCTTCCTTGCAACAAAGAAAACCAACACTACTACTTGCCGGCTACGAACAAAAAAAAATAAAATGAAACGAAACAAATAAAAGATAGCAAATACATAATGATAAAGTTTCCAAAAATAAGACAACAATTCTAGTGGATTAACTTTTGACAAAATGGATGGGCTCTTCCTAAATAAACTTTTGGAAATCCTTGAAAATGGGAATGAGACAAAGTGAGAACGAACTAATTTACAAACTTTTTTTTGTGTCAGACTCAAGCGTGAATAAGCTAGGAGAAGCGATTCCACCCAAACGCTTGGAAACCTTTTTGAAGGTACATTCGTTTGACTTAAGTTGGCGTGAAAATGTATTCTTGCAATGTGAAAAACTTTTGTCTTTCCCGTGTTTTCAAGGTTCTCTATACCACGATACATGTCTTAATATAGCTAATATTTCCAGAAAATTTTACTAACAATGGGACATTTTTTAGATAGGATGAGGTATGTTAAATTTATTTTGGGTATGAAGACGTGGCCTACCTCAATTTTATAGTTTAATTTGAAATATTTCTAAATATTTTAATTTTACTAAGAATATATAGTAATGATTATTTATTAGTTGTTGTGTGATTAACAAATTAAAAATATATGTTTTGCTAGAATATATGCACAAACACATATATATATATATATATGGTATTAATAAAATTACATACACCTATCGTAGCACTCTTGATTTGTTTGTAAATGATTTGTAAGTTTATTTTATTTAGGGTGATAATTGTAGGAGTATATATAATAGTTGTATTTATATAAACTTGACTAAAATTTATCCAATTCATTAGAACACTTATTTTCTAAAACTAAATTTTCATGTAAATTTAGGTTGATATATAACCTATTTTTAAAATCTTTATCAATTATCTACAGTTTAAAATTTCTTTGATTTTTCTTTTGTCATAAATTTAATTATTAACAAAGGGGTGTTCTAAATTGAAGGTAAATATGCTTACTCTAAGGAATATTAAGATCCTATTTTAAAATATATTTACAATAATCATAACCCCTATCTATATCAGTAAATATTTAATATTTAGTTTAAATAATGTTGTATAGTACTATATTTATATTTACATTTTCTCTCCAATCGCTTTAATTGACCAAGTTTTGTTTTTCCTCTAACATTCTTTAAAATAAATTCAATAAAAAAGCTTTTTTTTCTAGTAGATGTATACGATATAAATATACTGTACAATTTACTGTACATGCGGCTCTGGCAATGAATTTACATACGTATGTCTCATTGTACTCCTTAAATAAGTTTTTATAATATACAAAGTTCTAAAACTTCTTTTGACCTCACAAATGAAGCTATTGTGAGTGACAGGAGTACAAATAATCCTACTTAATTTAAGATGTTATGTAATGCATGAAAAAAATGTAAATAATTACTACTACACGGTTAAATATTTATTTTTGAATTTATTCTATATTTATTTAATAATATTATATCTATCATTCGGTTTAATTAAGAATATGTATTATTTAAAATCATATAACCCGAATGGGTAGTAATACACGGTGATTAAAATAGTAGATTCATTTATTGGAGGTATATTTATTTTTGATAATGTAGGTTTTTTAGTGCCACGTCTTACTACCCGTTCGGATAATACACCTATTAACTAATTTACTTTATTTTGCTAAGGATGAGGAAGATAGAATTTAGAAAGGTGCACACGCATTTGTGTAGAGGCAAAATTGGAGCACCATTTAGAAAAATTCACTGTCATTGCACCCGACAGGTATTGAATCTTCCTGTCATCGGAAGCCGGTATATTGTAAGAGTAGTACCTTAACCATGCAGCCACCGAAGCATGTATGTAGGTTGTTACCACACATTTTAAGCTTAGTTGTATCCATCTAAGCTCACTTTTTTCATCCCCTTTACACACACACACACACACACACAGACACACATATATATATAAAAGCTTAGTATAAATTAGATCCTGCACAGAAAAAAAAAAATCATATCTCTCCTAGATGATAAAATGGAAAAAATTAGATTAGATATCTTAGAAATATTATTTTCTATGTAAATTAAGATAAAATTCTATATGTAATTTCAAGTTCATGCTCACTAAATCAATATTATTGTTTCATAGTCAAATTTCAAGATCAAATTGCCTTTTTCTTTATTTGTTCCTATAATATGCTATCCATATATTTTTTAAAAAGGCGAATTGAATGAGCTGGCGTTTTTGGAATAACGTTATAAAATGCAAGATACTGTAAAAAGCCAAAACAAATGAAGTAAATAAATTAATACAGGGAATTTATTTTAAAATGAAAATACTTAATCTTTGTAATTTCAATCAAAGATATAAACAATATATTTCAATCTCACTTTATAAATAGTAGAATATAACTGTTTACGGGTGGTGATTGTAAGTTTTTAAATGGTTTTCTAATAAATATTATACCAAACTAAGTGAGAGAACGACTATTATCTGCAAAAGGGTGTCCTAAAGATACTTAAATATCGGGTGTTATGCCTCCAGACACATTAGTTGAATATAAATATCTTCTTAGAGACTCATGCACCAAACAGAAATTCGGATATGTTAAAAACCTTATTTTTTCTGCATGTGTTAGTCCGTGTTTGAGCTGTCCTCAACTTAATTTGAATAACCTTCTGATGCAGGATATTAGAAATTTATAAAATATTTAAAGAAAGTACAAGCATTAATATTTCGAGATGATCAGGAATAGCATCTTAATTTATACCCTCTCACATAACCCACTAGGGATTAGAACTTCACAATCCTTAAATACAAGCACTCTAATTAGTATCAAATCTTTCACTCACTCAAGACTAATTTGAAACCAAAACAAATAACCCTAGATTATATTCAGTATCTTTTCTAGTTAGAATCTTACCACGTCATTAGCACCACTTTTAAACGATATTAGGATATTTATTAGAAAGTAAAAATCAATTTATATCCCAAAATTTAAAATCAACAAATTTCCCTTTGAATCACATTGATTAAAAAATACGAAGTATGCATTTAGCTCCCACAGTATAAAATACACAAAACGCCCATTTAAATCACCGGCATTTGAAACTAAATAATATAACGTTAAATGACCTAAATTAAAATCCCAAATAATATCTACTTAAGTTACCCAGGTCTAACACCAATAAATATTTAAATCACCCGTGACTCAATATACAACAGGTCCATTTAAAACATCTATTAGTTTTGTCAAATATCTTTTTATTTAATTTCTAAGGCTAAAATTTAGAAAATATCCACTAAAACAACTTAGATTTACCTAAACAAATTTAAATAAAAAATATCAAAATATACACACATTTACGTCACTTAGGTTAACATCTACAGATTATCCACTTAAATAACCAAGATTTAAATATCATCAATACCAATTTAATCATAGAGGCTATATACAAAATATACCACTAAACTACCCAGTTAAAACTTTACAAAATATTTGTTTAAATCACACATTTTAAAGTTTATGAAACATTAATTTAAGTCACTTAGTTTGAAATCTACAAATATAAATTTAAATAATTCATTAAAAAATCTAGAAAATCTCAATTTAATCATCTTGATAAAATCTGCAAACATCAAAATAAATAATACAGGTTGCAATGTACAAGATGCAATTACATTTTTCAGTTTAAAATCTAAAAAATATATACATTTTAATCACCAAAATTAGGTCTTCGAATATCAATATTACAAAGACTAGAATCTAAAGTATAGCAATATTTGGCCAGATATAGTCTGGAGATAGCTAAGTGTTGTTGAAAACAATTTTTTTTAGATGAGTGTTAGGTGGGGAAGGGGTAAAAAAAGGGGTTGGGGGACCTATTTGTCTGACTGTTAGACACACATTAGTCCAAGGAGCGGGTCAGGGGAAATAGGGCTTCTGAGCAAGACTAGACTGTAGGTCGCACTCATAGGAGGGAAAGAGGGGGCACTTTCTGTATTTCTCCACTAAATCATGATTATGAGGGTTAGAGTAAAGGGGATACTGGTCCGCAATGGGGAGTAAGAAGAGAAGGAAACATAAAGGAAGGAAATAGCACTAAAACGTATTCCTGGTAATTTCCTCTTTCCACAACACCTCCGTCCACTTTTCCCCAGACATCCCGCCGCTAGATATTGTACATTGCAATTAAACACTACGTATAAGTCCCTAGATAATGCACTTACATCGGAATTGCTCGATTCCCTCCTACCTTTTTCTCCCCTTGGAACCTGTTCTACGAGAGGACAGTTGGAAAGCAAGGCTTATGTGGAAGCCGTGCAAATTTTTTTATGTGTACTTGGTTAAAAAATATTGCTTTCTCGTTTTATATCTGCAGCGCACACATGTACATGAACAGCACTTAAAATCATGGTTGTTAGTATCTGTTCTAAAAAAATACGAACATATTTTTACAATCGCAAATATATATAATAGGTCTATAGGTGTTAAAAGCATGTTGTGAATAGCAATGGTTAATATTTGTGATTTACCAGTGAGTCATCAAATCTATAAAGTCACAAGATGATAAGTTCTTGCTATTGTGAAATTAAAAATTTGGAACTTGAATTAAATACCACTACTTTAGGTTTACTTTTTACCTTAGCACTGTATCTTACCATTTAATTGTATTATAAGCTTATATACTTATTACGCTAATGGGTTAAGAATGAGTTAGGTTACATGTAGAGGAAGCGTACCCACATTAAAGTAGAGATTGTGGAAACCAATTAGGGAAAAGCACCCTCAATACCTCCAACCGGGATCGAACCAAGATCTGCCTGCTATCGGCAGTATAATCTTTATGAGAGTAGCGCCTTTTACTATGAGGCCACCGAAGCGGGTAGAGGCTTGGTTTTGTTATGATAGACTCTATCAAATCACTCTATTTTTGTGTGAACTTTAAAACCGTTTTTGAAATGGTTGCTGGTAAATAATGAACTGTTCATGATTTGATTTTATATTAACTTCAAAATTTGTCAAGTAAAATAATTTAAGACTATATTTTGAATATCAATATCAATTAGTGAAAAAGGTTTTATTTATTTACTGTTAGCGAAGTTTAGTCTACTAGCTTCAAAAGATACAAGTGTGCCAGCAGACCCAAATGCTATTCTTTCCTGGTATGAGTATTCAAATAAGAACATTAGTGTTCCTTAAAGAGAAGCATTTAGTCATTGATGTCCTTAGCTGTGACAACATATACAGTTATAGTATTTGCCACAAATGTCATCACTAAATATTAGACCAAACCCATGGACACCCATATTAAAGCAGTAAAGCGTAGCCTAAAATATCTCAAGGGCACGTGTACCCTTGGCATCGGGTACTCAATGGAAAATTCGGAGTCCACACTGATTGTTTATTCCGATTCCAACTAAGTGAACTAAGTTGACAATATGATTGACGACAGGGTAATTCTTAAAAATGTGCAGACCACCCTTCACGTTGACTTCACAACGTCAAAATTCCATATCATTTTCAACAACCTAACCAGAGTATGTAGCTGCTTCTAACGCTTCAAGATAATTAGTTTGAGTTCAACTACTTTTATTCCATTTAGATAAGGTAGTGCAGTGTAAACGTTACAAATTTGTGTATTGACAGTCAAAATGCGAAAAAATTTATTCAAAAGCCAGTGTTTTACAAGTACACCAACACCTAGATGTCCATTACTAATTTTTTTGAGATAATACTTATCAGGAATTATAAAAAATAAATTTGTATTATCAACAGAACAAGTTACTGATATGTTACCCAAACCCTTCAATTGCGATAAATTAGAAAAAAAAAAATTGTTACATACTTGGAATTAAACTCTTACCTATATATCCATAGTGGACTTAAACGTTAACATATGCATATATGGATAGTGTAAACCATTTGTATTTATCAGATTTACATTATCTAATTACTATACCCTATTTTGTTCTTCCTACAACAGTTCTTATAATTAGTGGGAGTGTGTTGATACCGTTTGTAATTCTTGTACTATAAGCAGGTAAGTCTGTACAGATCACCCGTACTTGTAATCTGACACTCACGCTCGAATTATATAAATAACTATTGTAGCATCTCCTTGTATATATTTTATTTATATTTCAATAAATTATTTACTTTACATCCATTACTAATTCCAGCCTATAGTCCGGTTCAGTTTTTTGACCAAGCCATATAGTTTCCACTACCAGTTTGCCAGGGCTGCCATCGATTCATCTGACTTTCAATAAATCATTCTAACATGAAAACACAAGTAAAACTATAGGAAACAAAGTATATGTAAACCATTTAAATAAATTTGTTTTTCCTAACATTACTATCTATATACTAATACTAATAATTGATAGTAAATTTTTAATCATCACTCTCAAATAAAACTGGACATCGAATGATTGGGGACTTAAATATAGGTAAAGTAAAAACAGGCATTATTTTCAGAAACGGTTTTATACTCTTCCTCCACGCAACCGTAAGTTTTTTTCTTTTAGGAACCACACCTTTCTCATCCTACTCATTTAGTGGGAGTAGTTGTATAGCCCAAGCGTGTAACAAAATGTGGTGCAAAAGAAACATAAGCTTTTACTTGCCTCTCAAAGAGTCACAATCATGCTTAAATTAAGTTTTGAATTATCATACTACTGGTAGTTTGAGTTAAATTGGCTGTAATAATAAAACAAAATATGTTCGTTCGCTTTCTCTCTATTTAACTCTACTGGAAAACACCGTTTGTGGGCTTTGGATCCTGGTGAAGGAAAATAATCTCTTAAGTAGGTTCTAGTTTGGAATTATTTAATAAAAATATTAGTTTTCTCGGTCAGTAGGTCTGACACTAATTAAAGTTGCAGAGATTCAATCCCATTATGGTTGAACAATATTTTTTTCACATAGTAGAAATATATATATTATAGAATTTATCTTATATATATTCTTATATTTTTTAGCCTAGCCCTTGACCATTAAATGAAAAAGTATTTTAAGTGTATGGAATATTTTAAGTGAAATGTTGATTTTTAAAAAAAATTCTATTGAAATAATAATTATAATTGAACACCTTATTGTAGTTAATATCAATATGCGTTGTAATAAAATTGTATTTTTAAACATATGTTTGAAGTCTTCAATGGACTTATTAAAATACTGTGAATTGCTGAGAAATATACCCAAACATTATTTTAAGGATAAATATATTAGAGTCTATAAGAACAAAAAGAGTATCCACAAGTTTGTGGATTGCTCTTGCAAATATGTTGAAATAGAGAAGCTTAAAATCCAAGCGATGATATATAGCACGTGCGAGAGAACGATGAAAAGAATTAGGATTAGTAAAGGTTTATGATACTTTTTGCTGGCTAAAACTTTTCTCCATAAATTTATGTGGTTCTTTTGAAAGGATACAAGCAATGGT
Organism: Timema bartmani; assembly: GCA_902151455.1. Lineage (NCBI taxonomy): Eukaryota > Metazoa > Arthropoda > Insecta > Phasmatodea > Timematidae > Timema > Timema bartmani. Next base: position 59,349 of record CABFWB010004413.1, read on the forward strand.
TATATTCTCTAGTTTCCCCCCCTAAGAATTATTGAATAAAGCGTAGCGAAAAACCCTGAACTTGCTCAACGAATCACACTTTACCTCACACGCTATTAGCTTTGTGAGATTCAATATTTAATTAGAGGGTTTGGTCAACGGGGCTGATGAAGTGATTGTGTAATTTTCCAACATTAAAACCAACGTGAAATATGGTGAAATATATGTGCTGTTTTTTTTATCCCCTATTTTATGTGATTAACTATCTCGTTGGTTAATTTAAAGAACATCGTAGGTCTTAAGAATAGCATATATAGTTTTTTAACGGAGTTTGTTGGATATAAATTTTATATCACAGTTCATTATTCAAGTCCACAGAAAAATAAATGGTAC